>PVIC010022071.1:0-28006 GCA_004025085.1 Thryonomys swinderianus
GCATGACTGTGCTTTTAAGAATTTATTTCTGAAGTTTCTTAATGCAATCAAGGAAGTAAGAAAAATAATACACATTTTAAAAATATCTTGACTTTTAAGAAAGCATTTAAATAGGTTTATAAATATAGAAAGTGATCCAGAGCCTTCTTTCCATCTGGAATGTGTACCTAAATAACTATGCCAAATTTTAAAATTTAGGATTATTCTGTTAGTAACCTTTACAGAAAACGGTCTAAATCTGATTGTCGAATGCAAATTCATTATTTGTTCTATTAATAAAGAATGATGAATTAAGGAAATAGTAACTAAAAACTCAACACTCTGTCATCAGCTGGAAAGGAGTACCTTTTCTACTCCAGTTCACAGCCATATATACAACTGCTTGACATTGCTTTCTAACTTAGAACTAATCATTAGAAAATAAAATTATTCCAATCATAAAATTTAAGAATTGGATTTAAATTGATTATAAGGATCATGACTTGTGTAAGCTTTATTTCTTTTAAATATGACAGAAAGTTCAGCTTTAGTGGCAAAACAATTCAATCTCATGTGTTAAACACAACCTAAATTCTGAATGTCCTTAAATTGATATCTTAATATCTAGCCCTTGTCTTCTGAGCTTTTACTCTAGGTCATTTATTAATAGAAAAATTGGGAAGCATTACTTTAATGAACTTTTATATTTTCTATAAATCAGAGTGTCTCAACATAACACATATAACAAAGATGTTTGCTTAGAAGTACAGGTAGATCATAGTATTTTTCCTTGCCGACAAAATCTATCAAACATATACTTGTAAACAAAAACCTTTATCAAATTTCTGGAGCAGCTAAGATATTCTAATTTCACTTTGGAATAACTTAGAAAGGGCACATACAGCAAGTTATTCCTTTTTTGTTGCACTGGATAATTTTCTTTTAACAAATATTATGAGTTGACAATAATTCACCATGATAAATGCCAATTTGTTCTATTTTAATCTTAGCCCAAATATTTGTTCTGTCTTGCTATCACTTATATCCTGTGACAGTAGAAACCCATATTTTGTTTTTATCAACTTCACAGGCTAATATATCTTCCTCCATAGATTTAAAAAAATCATCTAATTGATCAAAAACACTAATAACATCACGCCTGTAATCCCAGCACTCGGGAGGCAGAGGCAGGAGGATTGCTGAGTTCAAGGCTTGCATGGGCTACATAGTGAGCTCAGGGCCAGCCTGAACTACAAAGTGAGACCCTGTCTCAAAAAAAAAAAAAACTAATAACAAATACAGTTAGATTACTATTTTATGCTATTTAATTAACCATAATTCTCAACTCTATTATGAAACTTTTTTCATATGCAATTACTCAGTTGACTTGAAGTACATTTTTAATAAAAAATGATTTTTACAAAATACAAAGTCTTACTTTTTCTACTCTAATTCACAGCCACATGTACAACTCTTTTTATTGTTTTCTAACTTAGAATTAATTTCTTTTCATATTCTTGAGCTTTTCAATCAGTTCAATTGTTCAACAAAATTTTCCTGCTTTTCTTCAATAGGTGTAAATTTTTCAGGTGTCAGCAACACATACAGGATATTTCCCAGGAGTGGTAGCTAACTGCAACTTGGTTTACTGGGAGTTTGAGCGTCTTTTTGTTTGCTTGCTTTAAGCCAATATGGGCTACATTAGAAAAATAAGATTTAGAACCAATGTTTTCAAGAGAAGAAAATAAAACTTGCTTTACATTGTAAAATTAGTTTGCCATGATAGTTACACAGAATTGAATTGCAGTTATTTTTCATTGGCATTAGGTCGTGCTTTTTGCTAAAATTAAAGTAGGTCTTACATGTTGTAACAAATCCAGAGTGTCAAAAATTAGATGCACACCTCATTCTGAAAGTAGACTCAACTTTTTCCCAGTCAAAATGGGTTCATTTTGATACTCAGAAATTTGTAATACTAACCCCCACTTCTTCTTTCATCTCATCTAATATTATGTCTTTAGGAAATACAACAAACAGGTTTATTTCACAAACCATGATAGAAAATTTCCTGTGCCAGATATTTGTGTTCCAGAATGTAATTAATTCACCAGTAAAAGCACCTTATCGTATACTTTCTCAGCAGAACATTTCCTGATATTCCAGTAATATTAGGCGCAATATTTGTGCACTTTGTCTTTAAACATGTTATGTACATAAACATCCATTAGTAGAACAAAGCCTTATTTGATGATGTAGGAAATATGTTCACTTACCATTGGTAAAAGGAAGAAGGCTATTCACATAGTTCAAATACTGAATGCAAATACTTTTCCACTCTTGCCCCATCTTTGGTTACCCTCAAAAAACACGTATATCACCCTGAATTCTTTGACCTTCATTTCCTATAATTCATGCATCTACCTTGAACTTAAATAATTATTGATGCAAATTTTCCATGTTCCCAACACTTCTGAACTAATTTAAAAATAGATATGAATTGGTATGCAGGTTGACATATGTTGCTGAATAACTTGAACTCTAGATTCACACTCAGGAGTGTTTATCAAAAGAGCTGAATGATTCTTTTAAATGAATAATTTTATTACCATTAATTATAAGTACATAATAAATTATATCTTCTTTTATCTCTGGAATACTACATTGCCATTTTACTCCACTTAAATAGTACCAACAACCTCCTCATTCCTTTAGTTAGATGGAGCAAGTGATTTGAGTATTGTGTAGGAAAAATGGCCGTTCTATGACTAGGCACTGTAAGAATCTGTAGTGCCTTTCCACACAGTGTCTCTACACATGGAAGAATTATTCATCTGTGCTCTGTTGGTGCTGTGATTCCCTTAGCCTCATGAAATGGAAACAGTAATGGCATATGCCACTTCTGGTAGGAGCATTAAACCCTGGTATGCTGATTTTCACATCTGTTCTAGAAAAGGGTTCACCCACCGACTTGGGACCCAGAGTGAATACAGTGTGGAATTGAAGAACAGAAATCTGTGCCAGAAGCATAACTTAATCATTTTAAGTGACCCAGGGACTATGCACTGAATGGCAATAAAACAAAACCCAAAAGGTACTTAGTTCTTTAACTGAATCTTCAAAAATTCCGGAGCTGCTCAGTGAAAACTTTTAACGGAATACATAGTTTTTAAAGCAACCAGGAAAAACTACCAACACCTAGACTTTGATGTAACAGAATTATTTTATTCCTTTGAATTTTTATCATTTCTTCTCCTAAAGGCAACCTAACATAGATTTACAGGCGATAAATTTTATTGTAAAATTTAATTTAGTTAAAGAAATTCAAATACATGGTCAACGTAAGAAAGAACAGGCTGAACACCAGGCAGCTTTAGAGTGGATATGTCATCCTTATCTTCAGTTTTGATCAGTAAGGGATAAACTCAGGAAGAAACAAAGAAATTAAACTTTCCATCTGTTTAGGAACACCAAAAAAATAGGTGATAGCTGTGCTCTACGCCCTCCCCAGAGTAACACTGTAAGGAAGTGATAAGGCTGCCAGCAGTCAGTTCAAGAGTAGGGTCCAAGACCAGGAAGTCTCATGAATATCAGGAGCACAGAGCACACACATTTTGCATCTCACATTAATTTCTTAATATTTAGCAGAGAGGAAGCTAGAACATCTAATGAATCAGTTCATAGAAATACTCTATTCTCTCTAGAGCCGGATAGCAATATTTCAAGGATCCATGAATGTAATGGGGATAGAGATTTGGTACAGGCCTGCCCATGACTTTTTTCTCACTAAGACGAATATAACTCCTGCCTCAGCCAATTGCAGTCTTCCTGCAGCAGAGGCAGATGCTGAGTTCACTAAGACCAACCAGGCTATGTTTTCCATCTGCACCTGTTATGCCTCTGCGTTCCTCAGGATATCAAAGCTTAAAGAACACTAAATTATCAAAATGGAGTAATTTACAGATTTCTTCATACAACAAATATACACTAGGGGAGCACAATCCTGGAATGCATTATTCTTCCTAAGTATCATATTATTTGGAAGTCATTGACCTAACAGAATAATGGAATATTGCAAAGCCTGAGGTAAGGTGGTATCCCTTAGAGAATAGACTATTATTTTTGATACTACATTTAAAAATGCAATATGTTCACTGAATCTTTGAGGGTCACATCGTCAATGCATGATGATACATGAGGTGGTGTCCCAATATCTAAACTATATGAGCCCATGGATTAAAGAACAGCCTGTACATTCACCCATCAATCACATTTATGTTTCTGAGTCAATTGGATTAGCAATTATTATTGTTGGGATGAGAAAATGCTTACTTGTAAAGGAGATTGGTGACAATACCCTGAACTTAAAGTTATGACTATAGGATGATAACTGTGGGCTCTGGGTGTGGACAATGGAACAGATGAAGTATCTGCTAGATTTTTGTGGAGAATAAGCCTTTATAAGGAAAGGGCAAGTTGGCTTCTGTTCAATGGCACCAAGAAGACTGATTCTGGAATTCAGGAGACTCCTGAAAATGTCCCTTGGTGCTTCCATGGTTGGTGGAATACAGTGAACTCTAAAGTGAAGCAAATAGTGCCTGGGAATGACTAGACCCCTCAGATGAAGAGGCCTGAGAGATTGAGTCCAGCAGCCACAAAGGATCATATATATGGCTGAGGTTATGGAAAAGCTAGAATGCATGGTATAGGAAACAGATGAAGAATATCCAGGATGGTCACATACACAGTTTTAGAGAGGAGTGAAGATTTTTCTACTAAAACTTATTAATTTAAGCTTAGAATTAGAATGAGGCAGCCAGTGTCTCAAACACTTGGCAGTAGATTAGAATTAGCACAAGGCACAAAGGAATTTCAATACTGCAAGGAGCAGAGCACCTCAGACACTTCTCATGGCCTCTGCCCTGCCCTCGTATGCTTGCCTGTGGCTATGCTGCAGCCTGTGTAAATAATTCCTTCTAGGCTTTGACTTCCTTGGCATTGCCTGTATCGTGCTTCAAGAGCGTCCTGCATGTCTTCTGCTTGGGCCATGGATATTCAAGGATTCTATGGAGAGAACACCTGAAAATATTTTCTTAGCAGCCTGAAAGTCAGAATGTAAAGACAGTGTCTCATACCAGAGGCAACCATAAAAATGTTTGTAAGTTATGGAGAAAGTAAGTGCTTCTTTATCTTGTCAGTATTTGAGTGAAAAGTTCAAATAAGCATCCTAGACACCCTGTGACTAACTTTTAATGGCCTTTGTGCAGATTTTTTTTTTTTTGCTTTCAGTCCCACTAGTTCTTGATTCTACATTTCTGAAATCACCTCTCAAATAGATAAACCAGTTGCCTTGCAAGTTTTAGTCTTATAATTTGCTTTCAGGAGAACAAAGCTTAAGCCAGAAGCATATGTGATATTTTTCCCCCTTGGAGAGCTGTAAAAGTAGGTCTCTATGTGAGAAAAGGACCATTTCTCTAGTGAGGTTCAGCTGTCACTATTATAAAAGTTAGCATAGGTAAGCATGATGGCTCAAGCCTATAATCCCAGCACTTGGGAGACAGAAGCAGGAGGATTGCTGAGTTCGAGGCTTGCCTGGGCCTCATAGTGAGCTCAGGGCCAGCCTGAACTACAAAGCAAGGCCCTGACTCAAAAAAAAAAAAAAAAACAGCATAAACTAATACACCACATGTACTGTTATAAAAAACAGCATCTACCAATGACATGCTGAAAGGTTTAAGGTAGCATCATTAGTCATTCTTTATGAATGATCCTCAGAACTAAACAGGGACTTAGTATTAAGTAGCTATAAAGTTCCCCAAATCAAATAGCACTGAGCAAAGTGTAACACCTCATGATTAAAACCTGGAGGCATTCTGACCATAGCTAGAAGGTTTACCGTCTCTATTATGGAGCTATTAGAAACCACCAAATAGTTATATGGAGTTTATTAGAAGAATAATTTACTTGAAATTTTATATTTACAGATGAAGGAGACAAGGGCATAAAGAGTATCGATTGTACTGTTTTCAATGGTTCTCTGTGGTTATCCTTTTTGTTCAGATTCTCTCCCTAAGTGTGAGTGAAACAGAGACTGGACGAGGGCTGGGGAACTGAACCGTCTCCCCAGAGAATCTGAGCCATGCTTTTGCATGAGCCAAATTAAATGCTTTGAGGAAGGAAATGCTTTCAGTAGCAAAAGTAGTTAGTGATAAAGGTAACATCGAGTATGTGTTCATGGAATAAAAACTTACACAAGTTTTTAATTAACACTTGAATGTCTTACACTGAAAGTAGGCATTTTCAAGTTTTCTTATGTTAATGCTGCCCATCCAGATTATAGCTCTCAAAATTTAGTTCAATGCATCTCTGTTAGTTGACTCTTACTAAATCATAAGCTGATTTAATGACAGAGAAATAGCCACTGGAAACTGAACATTAAACATCATCTCTGAGAATATCGGATAGGACTCCAAATTTCTTCCTCAGGCAGTTTTAACTCATTATCTCCTTTATCTTCAAAGACTTCTGAGCTATATAAATATCTATTTTAAGGGTCCAGATTTCACTATCTGCAATTATCCATTCTGTAATTATTAGAAACTTAAAGCATATGAAATTGCAAAAATCACCTAATTGGGCTAGATTAAGAATGAATAAATGCACTGATTTTAGCAATCATAAAATTTTCTTAAATTATACTTTATCTTATTTTCAACAAAACTAAAATATAAGCTGAATAATTGTCACTTAATTTACAAATCCTGAAAGAAATATTACTTTATAGATTTCTGAGTTATTAACAATTAATCAGATTTCATTAACGTGGTAATGGAAGGACTGAGATGAAATTTTACATCATAGAAAGTTCTATACATTTTTATTTTTTAACAGAGCAAATTACATTATTTCTAAAATCAGATTCAATAATTTACAATAATTCATGCTTGGATCTAAATGAGGGATTAGATACCTTCTTATTTAAGCAAAATAGAATATCTTTATATTTCATAAATCTTCCTATTATTTGAGCACATACTCATTTATATGCCAACAGAAATGATATGGAAAAAATTCATCTGTCCAACATACCCACAAGTAACTTGCTCAGGAAAGCTACGTAAAATATACTTTTACATTCAGGACAAAGATATTCAAGTATCTTATTACCTCCCCTAAATCCTCCATCCTACCACAGCACAGGAAAAGAGGACTGGCTTCCGATGAATGGCAGATAGGCCAGAGGATGTTAGGATTTTAATTTATCACATAAAGCCCTCCTTTGCATACCTCACTTGAGCGCATCAAATCAAATCAGCAAGTCAGTGCTGAAACTCCAGCGTGCCACCAGATGGCAGCAACGCTTTTATGAATAATGCAGCGTTCTGTGGAGTCCTTCTAAGATTTCCTATGTTAATAATAGAACAATCCTTACTTTAGCAAAAGGACAAATTTGTTCATAATGAAGACAGCCATTTTTTCATTAGTTATTTTCGTGAAGTCCATTTGTTTTGTAGATTTGGGCCCCTGAAAATACTTATTTTTAGATGCATTAAACATTAAATTGCTGCTGAATTTCATTTTGATACTATGGTAGAAAATGTCTCTGCTCGAAGCGAATGTTTTCCTTTCTAGTTGACAAATAACATTTGTGGTTATATGTGTTCCTGTGTGGCTATCAAAGAGAAGGATTTCACGAAATTTTCTGCCGCCCTTATCAAAGCCTCCAACTCATCAAACGTGTTCTCATAACTTCCCTTTCCATAAATTGATTTTAAATCTATCACAGATCTCAGGTATCAGAAGTTGTCTTTCACTGGATCACCGATAGGAGAATTTGAAAATAGTGCATTATTTAAATTCAATATTAAAACAAAACTGGCAAGGTTTATCTAAATTGGATTATACTGGATTCCTCAATGCCGTAACTCCTTCCCTTTGGGAGCTGTTTCAATAATTTCTTAAACTTTCCACTCAAATGCTTTGGTACACACATGTTCACCCAGTAAGTGAGACAGTTAGAATTCCTCCCAATTCTGAAACTAAAATCTCAGGTAAAATGATGAGGCTGAGGATTATCCAGCAAGTCATTATGAAAATGACATACATCTAAACACTCCTTATTAGTGTCCCTTCCTGGGTCAAATCAGCCCATAACAATTTGTTACTTAAAAAGACTTCTAGTGGCTTCCTTCCTGGTTTCTCCTTAGTATTAGTCACGGCATTTCATTGTCTCATTTAGACATCTCTCAACATCCTGTTTTGTTGAGATAAAAGAATGCCCCCCCCTCCTTTTCAAATACCAAGAATCCTTAACTTTGTGGTAATGTTTTATAAGCCTGCTTTTGAGTATTTTTTCCACTAAATTTTTAGTGACATGTCTCACTCATGTATTGAAAAACTCTCTGCAAAGATTCCACAAGTGGCCTCTTCAGTTTCGTGGGGGGCTGGAATTTTCCTCTCATCATAAACAGCATTTTTTCTTGCATTCACATTGAGCCTTTGTTATGGATACTTGCTTTGTTATTGTCTGACACTGCTTTAAACATTGCTCTGAGGTTTCAGATCTGTTCACCACTACATAGACTTTTTGACTGCTCAGTGGCTTGTGGCATATGAACAGCGCGCGCGTGCGCGCACGCGCGCGTGTGTGTGTGTGTGTTTGCGCGTGTGTGCGTGTATTTTTCCTTTTTCTTTTGCCTTCAGATGCAACCTCATTACCTACGTTTCTAAAAACTGAAAGTCACCAGCTATTTACCTGCCAGTGATCCTGTGCTACCCCAAAACACTCAATTTCATTTCACCCTGTTTCATCCTTGTGGACAAGCTGTAAAATGTGATACCATTTATTGGTCCCATCTATTATATACTAGCTTTAGAGATTAAACCATTGTGTTTTTTTTCTGGATAAGTCTGTTATTTTATTTTATTTTTAAAATTCATACTCACCATAAAGTAAACATGGCAGCTTTCTTTTACAAATATGTAATAAGAATTTTGAAACAGATATGAAAAAATGATGCCTTAGTTTGAATACTGTCTTGCTCAAATCAATATAATATTTTCTCTATTTTCCACAAGATGAAAATCACAAATGGAAAAGCCACTGCACTACGTGTTTCTCCTTGCACCGTGTGAAATCCCCACCCCCACCCCACGCGGCAGTGTTTCTTCTGCTCAGTGTGCTGGGCAGAGTCTGAAATCCTGAGTTATAGCTCTGAGAGGCTGGCAAGCTTCACACTAGCTCCCTGAACTTGGAGGAACTGCGTGGCCAGTCACAGGAGCTCATGGATGATGGAGAGACCAATGGACTTGCTCTGCCAAAATCTCAAGAAATAGAGTGTTCCATATGAGGAGAGAATTCATAAAATGAGGTTGATTAAGGAAGAGCAAGATGTTGCAGTTAGCCGGCGTCAGACTAACATTCACATTCTAAATGCACAACTCAATCATTCAGCACATGTACCCAGCTATTCCGGAAGGTGACATGAGGTGACCAAAGTAGTGATCTTGGTTCACTAGGTCACATACCTCCATTTTCCTGCTAAAATGTTAGAAGTAGAGAAAACCAAGCTGATGTTTCATTTTAAAATTTTGATCTGTTTCATGTCATTTTGAAAACTTTAAATCTTGGTCAACTTCACTAAAAGGTACTGATAGGGCTACCATCTTCTTCACTGTTATGCACATTCATTTGCCTTTGATGCTCTTTTAAAGGGAAATGAAAACAGAGAAGCAGCACTATAGGGGCCAGTGGAATAATGAAGCTATGCAAAAAAATCCTATTCCTTCAGCCTAGATCTGTGAGCTTCACAGAATCATCCTGCCAATAGAAACTTGGTATTCTTTTCTCTATCTTAATTTGATATCTCTAGGTTACATATGGAGCTTTATGATTTACATTACACTGCCCCAGCAAACAGAAGGACAGTGGTTCCCAAGTTGCATGTTATGAACAAATAGCTATGTGAACTGTGCTTGACCCCTGCCCCCACCTCCTTGTTTTTGTTTCTCCTCCTTTACAGATACCATGTCCCACAGTACACACCTAGGCATTTGCAGTAAGCTTTATCCCCTGACCCAGGTATTTTTTTTCTGTCAGTCATACACATTTCTGACATTCACATACCTAACAAAAAGCTCTACTATAAAACTGTGCCTGTCCTTCACGACATATCCTTCTGCATAATCCCATGGATAAAAGCGAACCCAAGCACAAGTAGTACCGTCCTTATATTTCAGAAGGGACAACGAAAGTGCAGCCACAGTCTCTTTTACTGGGGGCAGAGCTGCTGAATTGGCCTCTGCATTACTTCTTCCGACTTGCCCTTTATGACTTATTAAAAGCTTTAGGGGCAGTTATTCTTCTTTAAGCATTAACTTGAATATGTCCTTAATGAGTATACCCATTGACTAGATGTTATAGAACAAGTACTATTTATTTTAAACAATAAAATACTACAATTGCTTGAGTAAGATTTGATTTGCTCTCCAGCAAATCAAAATATTTTTACATGGTGTATTAAATCTCAGCATATAGATTAGGTTCACAAAATATTAGAAAGGAGAACTATGCAGAAACTCTGAGTTGTATTTTACACAAAACTGTCAATTTTTTTTTTTCCTTTTTGAGACAGGGTCTCGCTTTGTAGTTCAGGCTGGCTCTGAGCTCACTATGTAGCCCAGGCAAGCCCCGAACTCAGCAATCCTCCTGTCTCTGCCTCCCGAGTGCTGGGATGACAGGAGTGAGCCACCACGCCTGGCTATCTGTCAAATTTTGATTCTTCTAAAATCCACACCTGAATTTTCCTTCATATGTTGTGAGATAATGTGGTTAGTCGATGAATGATTGTATCTGGTATTTATATCAAAATCGCTCTGCAGTTGCTTTCAAATATACCAAAGAGTTACGTTCTTTAAACATTAACACAAAATGAGGTAAAGTCTGTTATTTCTTATTTTCTTGGTATGACAAGCTGTAAGTTGGAAGAGGGACCCCACCTTGGTTCTATATGAAGAACTATAGAACTGATAAAGCCAAACCAAGGCACAGGTCCCCAGACTCGCGGGTTTCTCCACTGTTCCTTCTGAATGATAAATGAATATCTAATAGGTACATAAAGTGATTGAGGATAAGCTATAAAGCAAAAAACAACTGTGTTAGACATTAATGCTTCTCTTATTCTGCTTTATTTTTAATGCATTACCTTTTAAGATACTGTGAGTAATTCTCTTAAGTGAAACCAGCTTTACTTGAAATCTAATGCGTGTATGAATGTGAAAAATCATCCTTTTGCATTTAGACTATGCACATCGGAAAATGAAAAAGAAAATTGATAAAAGCTCAGATTTATTTTAAACCACCACTTTTAACATGAGGAAATTGATAAAAGCTAAATACCAGTAGTTTTCCTTTTGGCTTAAAATGACATTTTCTAAGATGCTATTAAATTATCTTTGCATTAATAAACTTAAGTAGTACTTAAACATTTTAAGCTAAGTTATATTCAGATCAAGAAGAGCAATCAAATTATTTTTCAATGTAATGCATATCCAGGGAAATATTACTTGAATATATTTAATATACATTGTAGCCAACAGACTTCATCCGAAGTCAGAAAAGAAATCTGAGTAATGATGGACTCATTCCAACATTTACTTTACTTATAGGAAACAGGCTGTGTTTTCTGAGATATATTTTATATTACATCTTAAATCCTGGAAATTTGATCATGATATTTGTTGAGGTTATAATTTGGTGATGAGGGAGGCAAGCAGACTTTCATCTTCTTGAATCGTTTTTTTTTTTTTTTTGCCTTTTAAGTCCTCAATTCACAATTTTCTCATCAACCATAATTCATTAATTAGTAGAATTATTCTATTTAAAATATGTAATATACAAAGGAACCTAATGCATGTTTACAGGTAAAATTTTATTTTAAATATAGATCAGGAAAATGAGGCTTTAGTTACCACCTAGCTCTGAAGAACAATTAAGGCTTTATAATACATGTAAGTCAATTATCTTAAGGGAATAATTATCTAAAGATTTATATCTTTTAGTGAAAAAGGCCAAGAAAATATACTGTTGGTTCTTATTCTTTATCTCTATCCCTTTGTTTTTACTGGAAATCATGGAGTATAAGACCCATACTGTGGATAAAATTTCTCACAATCTCTTAGGAAAGCATCTACTTAATTGAGAATTCTAGCAATATCAGTTACAATTCTATTAACTAAAAAGTATCCAGTCTTTTGGTATGGTAAGTACAGGGCAAAGTGTGACACATGCCGGAATTTTAAAATATTTAAATTCCAAATCAAACAGCATGGAATGAATTACCATGCTTCAGGAATCTAATATATTTAATCAGGAGATACCTTTTAGGATCTTGGGGAAGGTTTTAGGAGTTTATCGTTTGTCAAGTGGATGGGTCTGTCATAAGCCCCCTTTCTCTAGCCTTCCAAAAATATTTAACTCAGAGTGGTATACATTTGAAGAAGAAAGGAAACTTAAGTGAAGCATATCCCTCAAGTTTGAAACAAGTAACTGCTGAAAGCTAAAATATTATAAATGTAGTTATTTTGTAGCCATGTTCTCAGCTGATCTTCCTATGCAAAAGTTTTGCAAATGTATAATGTACCCAGCAAGGAGAGAGAAGCTGACAGCATGGCTTGCGTTATAGATGCTGCCTGACAACACTGCCAACCTTTAACGTGGTTTTATTTAGTTATTACAACTATCTCTCTGTAAATGACATTTAGGATTATTTAAGATTATGTTGTAATCCTTTTAATCCTTAGTGCTTTAAATTTCAGGCTAAACACCAAAGAGCAAACTAGCACTTAGCAGAAATGTTTAAAACGTGTGATTTGAACATAATTCTTTTTATTCACTCCTTCCCTGATGAAGACCTAGTGGTTACTCTTAAGTTAACTAAGGAAACTCATGTCACAGTTCATTACAAAGCACTCTGTTGCTAAATGTTTTCTCAAGCTACATCGAACTTGTGATAGTCCTTGATAATTATACTCTCTGCAGAATTAAACAAAGTTAGCAGCAATGGACATTTACTAATTTAACTTTGAAACTTCATCACCCACAGTAATTCAAAGTATCTTTCTGGTTTTGTAGATGTGTGTAAATGCTCCCTCTTTTTTTCCAAGTCAACTTAGTAGATATGTGTGTATAAATATCCATATATTTTAACACATTATTTCATAACTGTGTCTACTTTATTAAATAAGCTAATCTTTTTAAAAACAATATCACTTATGATTAAGAACTACCAATTAGGTCAAGGTCTTGAGTTTTAAAATACTAAAACTTAAGGTCGCTGTGATATTACCATTTACTAGTCAAATGAGATTGAATCTGCACCAAAAGCTTGTCTGGACTTTGCAAGAAAGGAATTTTGCTTTTAATAGAAAGGAACAGTGACCTGTCTCTGAATGTCAAATGTCCCAACAGTATATCCAAACAAATGAGGCAAGTGAAATCCCCCCGTCTTTTTTGTTGGTATCATAGTTTGCGTTTCCGAGACTTTCAAACATATCTCAGCCACTCACAGTTTTTTGTTTGTTTTGCCATTCATTTTAAATTTGACTTCTCTGGAGAAAGTGTAATTTCATGGCATAAAAACTAATCCATCAAGATTTTAAAAACAGATTTCAAATTTTAGATTATTTCTAATTTTGGTCTTCTTTGATTTTTCTTGAACTAAAAATCTCAATAGTCACTTGCTATCTGTAATCTATAATTCATGGGCTGAAATTGAGCACCAAGTCTAATTCAGACTTGGAATTCTAAAGCTATTTCTGAAGTAGTACATCAGCTGAAGTTATGATGGTCTTTTTCGGTCAGGAAAAAACACTGCATTATTCTGTAGGCAACGAAACCCTTGCACACACACTCGAACACTCAACAATGCCTTAGTATGATATTTTTGAGATATAATCATGTTTATTCTGATCATGTGACCAATTTAGGTGTTGGGAATACTACAGCATGACGATAAAATAATAATATGTCATGCTGGGCTGGAGGGTTAACTCAGTGGATCTGGTGCCTGCCTCGCAAGCGCAAGGTCCTGAGTTCAATCCCTGGTAACCACATACAATGCTGAGCATGGAGACTCATGCCCACCAGCAATCAATACCACATACCACAGTGCCAGGGGTGGTGGCTCACACCTGTAATCCCAGCACTCAGGAGGCAGAGACAGGAGGATTGCTGAGATTGAGGCTTGCCTGGGCTACATAGTGAGCTCAGGGCCAGCCTGAACTACAAAGTGAGACCCTGTCTCAAAATAATAATAATAATAATAATAATAATAATAATAATAATAATAATAATAATATGTCATGCTAAAAAAATGAAGCAACAAATTAAATTTGAACTTTTCTTTCTCTAAAATCTCCAAGGAAGACTGAAACAAAACAAGTATATGTAAACATAAGGCCCTGTGAGTTGTTCAGTTACATGAGAAAGATAAGTAAATGGCAAGATTTTCCTCTCCAAAATAATATTCAAAAAGTGAGAAAATTTTGTAATAGTTTTAGAAATACCTATATGAAGAAACATGAAAAGTAGATGGGAAATTGCAAGAGTAGATCCTAAGTAATATTCAGAAAGATTATGATGATAAATAACATTAGTAGGGGTAATTTAAATGCATACATATATACTTATATAATATGATCACAATTGTTCATAGATATTTTAATGCCATAAGCCATATGTATAATATATATAGTTGACTTTCAACCTCATCTGTGATCAGGTTTAACTTTCATATGGTTTCTAGGAGAAATTGAAAAAGAATGGGCTATCTTTAAAAATTTCTATTGTCCAAAAATTATGTCCATAAATTTCAATTTAATGGTGTTCTTTTATGGCTTAAATGATTAAGATGTAAAGTCACCATAAATATAACTCTAGAACACTTAGCTTATCTAATCATTTAGGTTGTCATGAAGACCAAGGGTATAATAATTGAATTTATTATTTTAAAAAGTATTTTTAAAAATTAGAAAAAGAGCAAGAAACTAGAGAAGAGGATGGATTACTAAAGTATCACACTCCTTTTAAAACAAAATTTATTTCTCCTACTTGAGTCTCTAAAACCATAATCTCATTACTCTCGAGATCGACCAGGGAATTTCTAAATGTGTTCGGTGGTTTACCAGTCTGTCTCGTCCTCCTTCCCTTCCTTCCTCTTTTGTTTCCTTCTGTCCTTTCCCTCATTTAACATTTTATTCTTAATTGGGAAATAAAGGTTACATATATCTTCTCAATTTATTTCTTGGTAAAACAAAACTCTGCATAGCTAAGTAAACTAAAACCTCAATCAGAAAAATCATTTACTTTAGAATATTTAAAACTTTTTAATCTCTGTGGACTCAAATTATTTGGCTATATCAGTTTAGCACCTGTAGACAAAAAACCCATACTGTAAACTGACTCTTCTTTCAGTGAGAGTAGAAGGGGCATGTGAGCTACCTTTGCTATTATAAGACCCAATATATTAATTTCAGCACAGTGTGCAAGACCAAAAGAACTGATTTTAGAAGGGCTAGAATGCTCTGAGAAAATATTTAATTTAACAAAATATATATAATAAACTGGCTCTTTTGGCTAACAAATGACATTAATTCTAAAATAAATGTGTATATATTTAGGACCAGTTTGCAATACATGATAATTACTTTCATCATGGAGAGTTAGTATTTGTACATAATAATAAGAGAACTATAAAATTATTGATTAATTTGAGAATATGAAAGATAAATTCTACTTAAAAATGAAAAAAAAATATTTATCTCTAAAATCTAAAATTATCAATTCCCATTAGAAATCAAAGCAGATTATCTGATTTTGTTAGTAATATATATGAAATATCAAATTTTATAATTTTTCCCTCTTAAGGATTTAATCTAGTCCTTTGAAATCAATATGAATATTTCTTCATCATGATTTTTCCTCAAAACTTAAAGCACTGAATATAAAATGATTCAATTTTTATAGCTGTTCATTTTTCTCCGCCTTACACTGGTAAATGTAATTAATGACTAGAAATCAAGAATGGTACCGTTTGAAAATTGCTTATAATTAATGAGTGTTGTGTATGTCTGAAAATTGTAAATTAAATCTATTTTAAAAAGTGTTCTAATTTAGAACCCCAAACAGTTCACAAAATCATTGCAAATTTCAGTGCCTGTGTAAAACTAATCAAGATGCAACATATATTTTGTGTTTAGATAGCAACCAGTCACCATGGAAAAACAACAAAACAAACCAAAGATTCAACAAGGCAGAGGAGTCAGACTTTCATAATGACCTTCAGACACCTAGTTCATGCACATGAAAACATCACAAGAGAGTAGTCTTATTTTGATTACCCAGGAGAGCTCAGTTTTAGAGGGAACAGGAATAAATTGAATATATGTAATATTCTTACCTGAAAGACATTCTTTCTGCTTGATTTTTCCTTGGTCCATTCAATATGTGCTCCACACAAATCCACACTTTCTGGTTTGTGCCCAGTTTTCTGTAAACAAAAATGAAATATGAACAAAAAGCACATATCATTGGAGATGCATGTCAGAGAAAATAAGAGTTTATTGAGTTAGAACCTATACATATTTATGATAAAAAGCCTATTTCTGTTTTTTTTTTCAAAGGAAATCTAATTTGTAGGGCTTTTTATTTGGAACTTTATAATTTTAATGCTGTAAAATTAAAGTCTACTTTATAAAGCATCTCACTAATTGTAGGTAATAAAAATATTTACAATGTTGTTTTGAGATAAAGCTGATTAGGAATCCTAGGATATATAATTTTTACATCTTTTTTATTTAATGAAGAATTTTGCTATTCAGCGGATAATGTACACTAAAGGCATTTTCAGTCATACAGTTACAGACCCAAACATAAAACAAATATAATCAATGACTAATAATTAATGGAAAATTGTTGCATATATTTACCTTTGGGACGTTAGTGTACTGAAGTGGAATTTTGCTATGTGATCTTTAAAAATTGAGCAGGTAGATGATTTATCAATGTCTCCTGCAAATCTGTGCCTCACCGTTCACAAGCTGAATAAGTGTTAAGTGTCAATTATGTGTGAAGGTAAACATTTTATGTACAAAACCTTTGGTTATACTAAATATTTCCCTACATGCTTCAAGTTTAGGTATTCATTTAATTCTTACAACAGTAAAGAGTGATTCTTACTCTCACCATATTACAGATAAGAAGCATTCTGGCATGGTTGAACCTTCCTAGGTAATTCAGCATAAAGGGAAGTGCCAGAATTTACATGCAAGCAGGGTCACTCAAAGTTCATTACTAACCAGTACACAGTCCTTGAAAATTGAAAACATATTCTAATCATACTCATGCCAAAGGGAATTCAGCTCCTGGTTTTCTCTCCACTGCAGGACAGATACATTGATGCTCTACTGTGTGTGATCTTGCCTCACGTCCCTTACACCTGTTTACCTGAATTACCTCCCAGTCTTTCAGGACTAGCTTCTGTCACTCAGCTCTCAGCTAAAGTTCCTCATCAGAGGTCTTTTTTGACTGTCCTATGAGAAAGAGCTATGCTCAGCATTCCTGGTGCTCTCTATTCCACTTCTTTTAACTAACTCAAATTAACATATATATTTTTATATACTGTTTAGGTTTCCCTCTGTAGAATTAAGCTCTCTGAGCTTGGGCCTTGTTTGCCTTTTCTTCCACTGTTTTTCCCAATGTATGGAACAGTGCCTGGTACATACTTGTTGTTCAATGAATATTTGCTGAATTCATGAATGAAGAAAAATATCAAAATGCAATGAGCTTTTGTGCTTTGGAAGGAAAGCTTGGATGTCTTAAAATTCTCAATTTTACAGCAATTAAGATTTGTATTTTTTAAAGAGTTAAGCATCTTTTGTTTGTGATTTGGAAATATGACACATGGTTTAATAGATGTATGTGCAGTTTGAATGTGGGATTTCAAGTTATTCAACAGAAATTTATGGTAAATTTACTATATGTCAGTGATACACCCACTTTCTAGCTTGGGCAGTGGGACTCCAGATAAGGAAAATATTGGCTCTTCTTTTAAGAATTCTGTATAATACTAAGAGAGGTTGTGCATGTGTGCAATTCAGCTTTGGGGAAGCTGAGGGAGGATCATCAGTTCAATCCCAGTCTAGGCAACTTAAAAGACACAGTGAAAAGTGGCAGGGGTGGGGGGGGTGGTCGTGATGTAGATCAGTGAAAACAGCTCTGGTTTCAAACCCAAAGACCCCAATACACAAAAAGGAGAAGAAAAGCACCAGTTTGGAAAGTCAGGTCTAAATTGAAATTATCCCAGGTTTACAAAAACAGACGAACACCTTTAGATTCTATACAATTGTGTGCAGATTTTTATATGATGTAAAGCTAGAGGAAACCTAAAGGTAAGCAGGAATGTAAGCTTTTCACTTTCTCCTCTCCTCATCTGGCTGTTGCAGTTTCTAAATCCACTCATCAGCTTCACAGCCCGATCCTGGGACACTTAGCTCCAATTTATTACACCCCGATCTGTGTCCTCAAGCTCAATCATCTCACAGTGCTCTTTCCAGTGCTCCTACACTCTCTCCTATGCTGCATGTCCTCACTCCTTCACCTCTCCTTCCATCGGTAATTTCAATACTCTTCTCATCTCATGAATCCCACTGTGGCATCTTTACTCCCATTCTGTTGTTCTGGTTGCTTCTGACGATTTTTAAAACCTCTGTGTAATCTTCTGACCTCTCAAGGCCTTCCTGCTTTCACTGCCTTTTATATCCAAGACTAAGTCTTCACTGAATGAACAGTCATGTCAACCACTTATTCTGCCCTCCCTGTTCTTCCGGGACCCCTCTCTGATCTCCTTGTCCTTCCAATAGTCTTCCTCACATCTTCCAATTCTGGAGAAATAACTTTTTTTTTTCCTGAGACAGGGTCTCGCTTTGTAGTTCAGGCTGGCCCTGAGCTCACTATGGTGCCCAGGCAAGCCGCCGCGAACTCAGCAATCCTCCTGCCTCTGCCTCCCGAGTGCTGGGATTACAGGCGTGAGCCACCACGCCTGGCTGGAGAAATAACTGTTGACAAGTAATAATAATATAAGTAATGGTTGCCTCCTACTCTGGCCTTTCATCCTGCTTGGCAAATTTTGTCATTACTAGTCACTCTTTGTCTCCATGATAGGTATTGCCTATGTCTACTCTTTCTCAGTAGGTTCCATCCAAGAGTTTGTACCCCCAGCACAGGGACCAAAGAGCTGGCTAGGTATTTTTGAGTCTTCCCACTTGAACAGTCTGTACAGATAAAGTGAATACATGAACACAAGCTTTAATGAATGCTCCCTGTTTGCCTTGCCCTCTGAAACCATAACACTTAGTTCTTATCTGTTCCTTATGTGACTTGCCTGGAGTTATTACCATTGACTTCAATTTAAAAGAGAAGAAACTTGAACAATAAATGGCCAGACATTCAGTACGTACTTAAACTGAAATAAGAAACTACTCTTTCTGGCTCCAAGTCTCAATTTTTTGATCAAAACACAATACACTACCTTTTTATATTCACCTCCCCCATTAGTCCACATATAGAGCAAGGTCCTCTTCAGGTCCATGATGAAGATTTCAAATTTTCTGTTTCTCCTCTGAAAATGTCACCATTTCCTACTTTCCCTTATGTCCTAGAATTTTAGACCTAGATCTGCATCTCCTGCTAAGTGCTTCTCTCCCCTGCAGAAGTGAGTGACCTCTCCAAGGACTGAAATAGCTGGACCTGCTGGTGCAATATGGTGCACAAATAGCATGCAAGGTATGCCCTGCTTTAGGCAGAGCTAGATACTCTTCCCACCCACAGCTTAGCATTGTCTCTTTCTAATTTCATCCAATCTCTCACATTCCCTGTATTGTCCCTCTTTACCTAATCTCTCCCATTCCTAAACAGTTCATTTCCATAGTCTGGAGCCATAGCCAAGTTGTTCTTGCTTGGGAAAAAAAAAAAAAAAAAAAAAAAAACAGTAGAAAGACTCACACCAACTTCACAGTTTCCCCCCTTTTTTTTTTAGTTTCACCACTTTCCTCCCCATTGTTCCCAGGTTCCTCTGTTTCCTGTCCCCACATTTTCTGTTTGATCATGTTCCATTCTCATCTTAACTCCCTGCAGTTTGGCTTTTTCTCATTTCCTTACTTAACCTAAAATTACTTAGTCACTGGGGGTCAACAAAGCACATTTGGTGTCTTGTTATTGTAGTTAAATTATAGAATGATATATAAAACTCTGCTGAGCCTCTATGAAATGTTCTCCTCTGTCAGCTGTGGAGACATTTCCTCTCCAAGTTCTTCCCTTATCACTTATCCTCTTCCTATTCTGTTTCTTTCACTCCCTTCTCTTCTTTTTCTCACTTCCTAAATGTTGGTAATCTCCAGTTGACTGTTCTGGGTTCACGCTACTTCTTATAGCATACCTGGATCATCCGGGCTTTGGTCCTGCACCTGTTCTTTTTTCCATCAGCTGTAATATATCACCAATTCAGTGGGTTCCTGGTAGCTCCTAGTGCGAGAAGCTCCTAGTAGTTCCATTGGACCAAAACTCTTATTTTCTAACTAACACTAGAATATGGCACAATCACTGAAATGAAAGCCTCACCTTCTTTCCAGATTTATCCACTCTTCCTGATTGCTAATCATTTTGTGTCATCTCTACTCAGCTCACCTGAGAACTTCTTAGCGCTTACCACCCCTTCCTTTACCGCTGATAACTGAAAATATAAAAACCTGCAATTTGACAAGTAGCTCCGCCTTCTCCATTCTGTGACCCAACCTTATCTGACCTCTTTTCTCTCCTGAAGTCTTCTAGCTCTATCTTCTCTCCTCTGCCTTCCAACTTATCATTTTTACTTTATTTCCCCTAAAACACAAACCTCATATTATGTCTTCTGGAAAAGCTATTATCTATAGGATTATATCCAAGTCCAAAGTTATAGCTTTATCCATCCTTCTCATCACCACACACTCTATTTTTCCTCTTCCTGTTATGCTCTATCCATAGTACTATCCAAAATGCAACATGTGTTCATAATACTTGTTAATTATAAAAATATGTATAAACTGGATGGATAATTATGAGAAAAAATACCCACATTAATTCCAGTGAATTAACAAATAAAAATAAATAATTAATTACAGAATGATAGCTTAGAAAAAGAGAAATACGTAGAATTGTAGGACACAATATCCATTTACCAACTATAGGAACTGACTTTATGGCATAATTGAAGCAAATAGTAAAGATTTGATGTGAATTTAGAAGTGTGACAGAAAAAATGAAATTATTACCATAAAATTGAAATGAGTAAATTTTTTAGCTTCAAGAAGAGAAAACTAATAAAAATGTTGTAGAAGATTATATAAAAAGGATCCCCAGCACTTCATTTTCACAAAAGAACTGTAGATGTAGGCTGAAGAAACAACTTTAGGGCCTAGAGATTATTTGAAAGGAAAGTTTTTTAGCATTTTGCTGTTGAATATAGAAACAAGTAATTTAGAAAGTTGTGGAATTTATTTGGAAGACAATCAAGATTTTATTCAAGAAGCCGGAAGTTAAAGAACCCTTTAATAGAAAACATATTTCTGATTCTATAGCTGTAAAACACAAGGAAAAAGTTTGCTAATGAACCGCATGATGCCAATAGATCATATTTTACATCATTATAAAAATCAATTTTAAAATTTTGACTAAATATGGATTTAAATCTAAGAACGTATGTATCATATCTTTTCTGGGATAAACTTAAAATAGAAATGACTGAATTTTTAAGCACTTAAAGGGAATTATTTAAGAGTTGCTGCTTTTGGAAAATAAAACATAAAAGCTTCCTTTTGGAGCAGTGTGAAGTCATTAACAACTGGAGGTCTTATCCACTCCTGATTTTTATTAGTCTCTTAGTTCATCTGCATCATTTACTAATAATAGCTGTCAGATTATTTTCTATATATTGTTTCCTGACTTAGATTAAACTTTTGGGTTTTTGTTTTCTATTTTTATGGGTTATTAAGGTCCATAGTCTTTTTAAAAAGTGTTTTAAGGGGGCCGGAGATTTAGCTCAGTGGTTCCGGCGCCTGCCTCACAAGTGCAAGGTCCTGAGTTTGATCCCTGGTAAACACATAGAATGCTGGGTATGGCGACTCACGCCCACCAGCCATCAACACTACATACCACAGTGCTGGGCGTGGTGGCTCACGCCTGCAATCCCATCACTCGGGAGGCAGACACAGGCAGATTGCTGAGTTCGAGGCTTGTCTGGGCTACATAGTGAGCTCAGGGCCAGCCTGAACTACAAAGCGAGACCCTGTCTCAAAAAAAAAAAAAGTATTTTAAGAAAATATCAAAGACAAGACATTATTTGGCCTGATAGTAATTTTCATGATAAAGGCTGAGTATATGTGTAGCCAACAAATCATTGAATTCCTTATTACTAGATGCATTTTTAAAGAAGATGAAGTTCAGATTTTATGAAGGAGGTATTAAACACCATTATTTTTATTTAGGATTAATTGCTATTCCAGAATATAAACTAAGATTGTCCTTATTTTGAATCATGAAACACAAAATCTGTTTAAAGGAATTAAGTTTTATCACATAACTCGTTTTGATTCTAGAAAATCATTTATGGAGGAGGACAAAACCCACTTATAAATTCTCATTTAGGCAAACTGATTTAGGAAAGAGTGCTGAATGGATACCTGATCTTATTAATGTCTAAAGTATGGCTTCTGTCAACCTAGAAGAGCATACTTTGATTATAAGATGTGGGTTTCATGTATATGAATATAAATGATGTTAATAATAACTGAAACTGTTTCTACACTGAAATTTCTCAGTATGTTGCACAACTGAATCAAGCCAGATTTTCAGAAAAGTAAACATTTGCTAGTGACTTGGAGCATGAGAATGCTGTGTGCTTTTTTGTTATTTGTTTCTTTAAAGAAAAAGTATTCTTTCTTTTTTTAAAAACATAGACATGCATTGCCTTTATTTCTCAATCAAGATCTTGCTTGAATAAATATGACAGTTTCTACTTAACCTACTTTTGTCATACAGTAATACTGTTTCCCATTACATGTAAAGCTAATTTGGTTCTGTAAGGTAAATGGCTTCGACATGTTCTACACATTTCAGGTGCATCCTTAGAGTCTCCTTAGAGTATTGCACACTTATCAGCTGTCACTCTTTGTGACCAGTCCTGCATCCATTATTCGAGCCCACCTTTTTATCTGTAGTACCAAGGATTGAACTTGGACCTTGTGCCTCCAAGGTAGGTATAGCACCACTTGAGCTAAATTCCTGGCCCATCCCACCTCTGAGGTTGACCAAACATTGGAATGCCAGATGATCCCTCCAAGTTGCCAGAGTTTGGCTCCTTCAATCACTTTCAAATTTGGCTGAAGCTCTACTTTGTAGAGTGTTGGAGCTGAGTTTTTATCTAGCTATCTGAGAAAGCATTAGGGTCTACATGAGGCAAGCAAGGGAAGATTCAGGGTGATGAGCTTAAACCAATGGGAAGTGAGAAATGGGAAGGGATAGGCAGATAAATTATTTCACCCTTCCACCATCCCGGGACTGCTTTGAGCTCTCTTCAGTCTATCTGTCACTCCTTTACAGGCTGACTGGTTCATCTGCCCAGTGACCTTTTCTCCCTGAATCTCTCTTTGGATTGGTGGCCAGCATGCTAACACACCTTCTTTACCTGTTTCTCACATCTTCTGCCTCATTTTTTTTCCTTCTTCTTCTTTCTCTGTGTTCCAGAGTTTAATCTCCAAAGCAAAGCCCAACATGCAAACAGGCTTTGTTTTCCAGAAAAGTACAGATGAGAGAACTAATATTTCTCTTCCACTGGCAGGGAGGTGTAGTACTCCACCAAAATATGTGCCGTGCTCCATCTTGGGGTGTCTTCAGTGTCAGTGGGAAGCAGTTTGGCAACAGTAGCTCAAAAGGTAGTTTTTTCCAATATCCTTTGCATCAAAATTTGGTTAGGTACTTATTTGTACCACAGGAAAATGAGGAAAATAATGTAAAAGACTTCTAGGTGAAAGGTTTTAAAGAGGATGGAAAACTTTTTCTGCCACCCTGTATCTGCTACTGTTAACCTCTGTACTTATTTATTGCTTCATTTAGTAGTAATACCAACAGCAATAATAAATATAGTTAAGAGTTATTGTGTTTTCTAGGTGCCAAGCACAGTAAATGAATTTTGTCAGTGGCAGCTGTATGAGGTATGCACTTATACTAGTGCCATACTGCACTTGAGATAACCAGGAATATAACAACAAATAAAACTAGTCTGCTATTTCCATTCTGGATGAACTAACCTGAAAATTCCTGTATCTATCTCATTTGTTATTCTGTTTCTAAGAGCTTCTTAATTCAGTAGTGAATTTTTAAGAAAGACTATGCATATTCTGTAAATTTAAAACTGCACTGTAGAGGAAAAGTCCATTTTTATCTTAGAGACATGCAAGCTCTAAAACAGATGCATTACTTTGACCAAAATGATAAACCACAGAGAGTCTAGCTTGATAATTAAAGTAGTTTTTTGAGAGAGCCTAAGGTGAGGTTTATTGAGAGACTGTAAGCTATTACCCATTTATTAGGCAGACTATCAATTTCATAGATTTTTGTGGTTATTAAAAATTATGTAAGATACAAAATTTATTGTGGTTAATGGCCAAATCTAGAGAAAATTATAACCAGTGAACATGGCTTCATTTACAGTAATATCGATTACTGGGTTTCATATTTTTCCTTACAAAGTTTATGTTAATAGTATAGTGGATTTCAATTTCCACTTTTTCTTCCTTTATTTCCATTTCTACCTGTCATTCTCCACATTTTGAAGTATAACTTTTCTAATTATCGAATGTACATGTGATGAGGACATATGATGACACAGTCTATGTCTCTAGCAATGAATTGCATGTTAAACATGCTGACTTTGCAAGAGCACTGTAATTCTGAGATCTAAAATAGTATGCAAAGGCTTTCAAAGAGCTTCACTATATGAAGGATACATGATAGCTATTCATCCATTCTTTTATGATTTTCCTGCACAAAGTTTTGTATGGGATAGTGGTGGTGAACCCATGGCACACGTGCCACTGTGGGGACAAAAAACCCACCCTCTCTGTTGGGAGGTGAGCCAGGTTGCCACAGGGTCACACTAGCTGCCAAACATTCAGGTTTAATTGTAGTGCTGACACTGCAATAAAAAAGTGGGTTTGGGTTCACAGTTTGGGTGCTGATCTTTGAAATGTTCACCATCACTAACACAAGGATTCAAACTTCATTGCCCAAAGATACAATTATTACCCATTCATTTTGTAAAGAGTACTCAATAATTCATGAATAGCTTTCTGATTGAAACTATTCTTATCTTTTTGCTAAATGATGTCATTCTGCTGCCACAAATAAGTTCATTTTATTGTGAAAGTTATACTATGGTGAATGCACATTAGATGCATTACTTTATGTAATTAACACTTGTGTTTAACATTCACATTGTAAGAGTACAAGTTATACACATTAAAAGAGTAAACAAATTATTTTAATGAAGACTTTTGTATTTTTCCTTTTTTGCTTTTAAAGGTTATGACTAAATGAGGGGTTTGACAAAAGCTGAAAAGTTTTTTGTTTTAAAAATTTGAACTAGATTGGAAATTGAAATAGATTGAATGGTGATTATTAGAACCCAGGGTCAAGGAGCAGATTTGAGAGATATTGAAAATAAAGTAAAAGATTTAAGTGACATTCCTTGAAGCAACCATCACCTTGATTCCAAAGGCAGGGAACTATCCCACCAAAAAAGAAAACTACAGGCCAATCTGTCTAATGAACATTGATGTAAAAATCCTCAATAAGATCCTGGCAAACAGAATACAGAGAGTTATCAAGAAAATCATACACCTTGATCAAGTTGGATTTATCCCAGGGATGCAAGGCTGGTTCAACATATATAAATCAATCAATGTAATACACTTATATTAACAGACTCAAGTACAAAAACCATCTGATTATCTCAATAGATGCAGAAAAAGCATTTGAAAAAAAATCCAACATCCACTTTATCTCAATTTAATACAAGCTATTTATGAGAAACCAATAGCCAGCATCATAGTTAATGGGCAAAAACTGAAACCTTTTACACTAAGATCAGGAATGAGACAAGGATGCCCGTTGTCATGACTCTTGTTCAATATAGTGTTGGAAACATTAGCCATAGCAATCAGGCAAGACAAAGATATAAAAGGAATAAAGAAAGGAAAGGAAGAAGTTAAACTGTCATTTGCTGATGATATGATACTCTATCTAGAGGATCCTGAAAACTCAACCAAAAGACTACTAGACTTAATTACCAGATTTGGTAGTGTTGCTGGATACAGGGTCAGTGCTCAAAAATCAACAGCCTTTGTCTACACAAACAACAGACTCACTGAAAGAGAAATTGGGGAGTGAATCCTTTCCATAATAGCACCTAGAAAAATGAAATATCTAGGATTCAACCTAACAAAGGAAGTGAAAAACCTCTCCTCTGAAAACGATGGGACTCTGAGAAACAAGATAGAAAAAGGAAATCAGAAAGTGGAAAGATATCCCTTGCACCTGGGTTGGGAGAACCAACATTGTCAAAATGGCTATACTCCCACAACTACTATACAGAGTCAATGCAATTCCCATTGAAATTCCCATGGTATACTTCACAGAGCTAGAGAAAATAATACAAAAATTCATCTGGAAACACAAGAAACCTAGAATAGCAAAAGCAATTCTAAGCAACCACATGGCAGGGGGTATTACAATTCCCAAGTTAAAACTCTACTATAAAGCTACTGTGATAAAAACTGCATGGTACTGGCAAAGTAACAAACCTGAGGACCAGTGGAATAGATTAGAAGATGCAGAAACAACCCCGGATACACTAAACCACCTTATCTTTGACAAAGGATCCAAACATCCTCAATGGAGGAAAGACAGCCTCTTTAACAAGTGGTGCTGGAAAAACTGGGCTTTAACCTGCCAAAAGCTAAAGCTAGACCTATCTCTTTCACCATGTGCAAAACTAAACTCACAGTGGATACGAGACTTAAACATTAAAACAGAAACAATAAGCCTGCTAGAAAACAGGTTAGGTAAAACTCGGGGATACTGGCTTAGGCAGAGACTTTATGAATAAAACTTCTATAGCACAAGAACTAGCAGAAAGAATCAACAAATGGGATCTCATCCTACTGAAAAGCTTCTGCACAGCGAAAGAAGTCACTAGCACTTCTAAAAGACAACCAACAACATGGGAAAAAATCTTACTAGCTGTTTAACAGACTAAGGGCTATTATCTACAATATATAAAGAACTTAAACAGATCAGCCTCCCCAAGTTTAAAGACCCAATTCAAAAATGGGCATCTGAAATAAACAGACACTTCTCAGAGGCAGAAGTCAAAGCAGCTAAGAAATATATGAAGAAATGTTCAACATCACTGTTCATTCGAGAGATGCAAATGAAAAGAACACTGAGATTTCATCTCACTCCACAAAGAATGTCCACTATTACAAAATCAACCAACAATAAATGCTGGTGAGGCTGTTGGGAGAAAGGAACCCTTCTCCACTGTTGGTGAAATTGTAGATTTGTGCAACCGTTGTGAAGATCTGTGTGGAGATTTCTCAGAAAACTAGGACTAGAGGTCCCATTTGACCCTGCTATCCCCCTGCTAGGAATATACCTAAAAGAAATTTTAAAAATCACATTGGAAAGACAAATGTACACCCTTGTTCATATCAGCTCAGTTCATGATAGCTCAATCTTGGAAACAACCCAAATGCCCATCAACTGGAGACTGGATAAAGAAGATGTGTGTGTGTGTGTGTGTGTGTGTGTGTGTGTGTGTGTGTTTTATAAAATGGAGTATTATTCTGCCATAAAGAGTGACAAGATTGATTCATTTATGTG
>PVIC010022072.1:0-27977 GCA_004025085.1 Thryonomys swinderianus
CCAATAAAGAATTCAAGTAAGAAAAAGGAGGGAGGGAGGGAGGGAGGGAGGGAGGGAGGGAGAGAGAGAGAGGGAGAGAGAGAGAAAGGGAGGGAGGGAGGGAGGGAGAAAATATACTACTGTCCTTCCCCTGAAGTGAGTCCTGGGTCCTGTAGGTGGTGCTGGCCCACAACTATCAACTGTTGCCCACAGGTCTTCTTTACCCTCCCTGTGAGCCGCTTTCAGTGTGGCGGAGAGGAAGGTGGGACACAAGGACACGCGCAGTGATCCGGAGCATGGAGAGCTGGAACCGCAGGGATGCCGTGTGACGATCCTGCAGTGGGCGCTCTTGTCAGGGAAGCTTTGCGATGCAGCCTCAGTGCTGATGTGCAGATCTTTAGTCCCTTGGGGCGCTGGGTAGAGCTTCCTTACTTGACTGGCATCTAGAACGAATTTTTATAGTTAAAAACAGCAACTGCTGCCACCCAGTGTTGTCGCTGCCTCGCTCCACTGCCCCATTTCTCCGTGGGGCCCGTGGGCCGTCAGAAGTCACCAGGGCACACAGGTTTGGCAGCCCCTTCCCTGCTGAGAGTGCTGGCTCCTGGAGGGAGCTCTGTCCTTTTCGCTGAAGTTTTGTTTTTTTGTTTTCCTGTTCTCTTCTTTTCTTATCTAACATCCTTCCTGGGTCCTGTGGAGTGTCCCCCCCCCCGCCTTTTTTCCCTCAAGCTGCTATTTTGAGAAGGGTAAATTGCAAAGAGATTCTTTCTTGGGGCTTACCACTTATCTTCCTGGAAAGTCCCCATTAACTGACTTTTTTTTTTTTATCACACTTCATTTGAAGCTCATGAAAAAGAACTTTCAGAACTGCTTCAGATCATGGTAAAGATGATAGGATAAGTGTGTTCACAGGAGGAGTATTTTCAAAGGGTGTAATGGAAATGTGTTTTGTCTTAAACTTCAAAAAAATCTAAACATTCACCATGGATTTTGGTCACTTGGCAGTGATGTTGATTATCATTCAAGCCAGGTGTGGTGATGCACGTCTAATCTCAGCACTTGGGAGGCTGAGGCAGGAGGTTTACAACAAGTTGAAGGCCAGTCTGGGCTACCTGGTGAGTTCAAGGCTGGTGTAAACTCCATAGTGTGACCCTGTCTTGAAAAAAAAAAAAGATTATTATTCAATAATTTGTAATAGTTCTCAGATGTTATTACTTCCACACTGTTTCTTTCCTTTTCTCTCAATTACATTTTCATTTCACTACTTTTTATGTTTTTCTGTTTTCTTACGCTGTATTTTCAGTAATTCGTGCAAGATGTTTTTCCAGAATAATGTTTTCTTTTTTATTCTTCCATTGACCTACTAATTTTGAATGTTTTAAATTTTAGACTCCAGAATTTGATTTGCTTCCTTTATGAATCTAATAGAACACTTTACATTTTTATAAAGTAAGATTCTATTTTGCTTTTTAGGTAAATTAAAAGAGGCTTTTTAAAAATTGATCCTTCTAAAATACCTTTTTTTTTTTTTCTTATTTGACAGTTCTGATTTTCTGTCGCTTCTGCTGGCTCTCCTTCACCATATGCCACTGTTGTGTATTTTCTTTCTGACTATAAACTTTTGTCTTATGGAACCATTTAAATTAAGTCTATTCTTCTATAGATGTTTTTAGTGTTGGCAGCCTCCTGAGTCACCGCCTTCCCAGAACCATGCTGAGTTATCCTTGTTAAGGTTGTTTCCTTTCTGTAGAACAACTTTTGTGTGTTCAGATTTAAAATGTATTCATAAATCTGTTTGTAGCTTAGCATTCTTTAAACATTTTCATCCACCTAATACAAAGTTAGAATTCGCAAATTTTCATATTGTCTAATTTTTGAGTGGGTTTATATTTTAGTCCTGATTCATTTTTAAAAATGTATTCAGCCTTCTAGGGTGCCTGTTTTGTACTGGGAATCTTCTAAAAGTGTCCTCTTTGGGAAGGGCCATAGGATCCACATATCCCCTGCATTTCAGAGCCCTGGCAGGAAAATTTTGGGGGAATATTAGATTTGACATTTTACTATCTCTCAGAGGACCTTTAGGAATTTTGTATTGCCTTTGCCATTTCTCTATTCTCATGCCAAAAAGCAATACATTTAAAAAGGGGTATTTTATTTTATTTTGTCCAGAATTTTCATTGTTTTCACTGGGAGGATCTTTCAGGCTGTGCTGTCTGCCAAGATGCTGGAAAAAAATGAGATTTTTAAAGCAGTAATGTAATAGTTTTGGGACAAAAACCATTTTCAAAAAACGTGTAATTTGTCTTTAAAGAAAAATGAGTAAAAAGGACATGAACTTTGAGGGAAGAGAGATTAATTAATGTTAGAGGGTTATTAATCATATATTTCTGTAGACATTCTGTTTGTAATGCAAAGAAAGAAGACACACAGTGTTTATGATGGAGTTAAGCTCTTACAATAGTAAAACTATAGCTCAGCAAAGTTATAAAGACTTTCTAAAAAATTCAAGGAAAGAGCTATATTTCTCAGCACTAGTTAAAGCAGAATACATTCTGGAAGTTTTCCTTTGAGTGTGATTGCTTTTTGGTCTTGTCAACTTGGTGAGGTCAAGGCTCTGATTATTCAAACACAAGTCCAGCTGTTGCTTGGAAGGGACTGGCAGATGGAATTAGAGCTCTAATCAGGTGGCTTTAGAGGAGGATACATGGCCCCATGGAAGGATCTGGGGAATCTAAAAGCATCACTAAAGGGGGGAATATGAATTACAAGGAGAAGAAGCAAAGAAGTTCTGTAGGTGACAGCTCCAGCCTACACCAGTGGGTTCAAATCTGCTGTGATCTCCTTCTGCTGCCTTCCCTGTGGATTTCTGACTGACTTTAGCCAGCCCTAAGAAGTTTACATCAATGCCTTCAAATAAATTGCTGTCTGTCTTTCTCTTCCCATCTCTCTAATATGTTAGCTCAACTCCTGCCTCTCTCTCTCTCTCTCTTCAATTAAATGGTGATCTACCCACCCAGAGCAATTATCTTCAAGTTTCTTAGTATGTTTCTAATAATTGAGTTTTACAGATATTCTCAAAGTTTTAGTGATTGGACAGATCTTGTTTGTCAAGACCTAGAGAGTTGCAAATATCGTCAGCACACAAGAACTGATAAATGGGTTCTTGGAATGGGAGAATATTCACCCATGTTTTTAATTTCTCTCTATATTTCCATAATGATAACAGGAATAACTAACATTTATTAAGGTCTTTCTTGAAACAGTGTTATCATTAAGTGCCAAGATAGGGTATTTCTTATTTTCCTTTGTCACTGGAGACATCTTATAAGTCTCTTTCACCTTTCTTCTTTTTTTCTTGGTTTCCAAATATTGAAGCTGTATATAACTTATGTGTCTGGCTTTAGATTCACACATTCTGTGATCACATCTAGTTTTGTGAGTTGAGTCTCTGTCAAGGGCACTCTTCTGACCGGAGACTCATGACAATGGGTCCCATAGTCAACATCTCACCGTGCCTTTCCAGTGGCCATCAGAGCATTGCCTCAGTGATTCGCCATCTGCATGGTCTACTCCCAGAACCCTGCTTGTTCCACAGCCTTTGTTATCTTAGCCTCGAGTGATGCCATTTTTACAAAGGACAAGTCAAAACTCTTTTCATCTTGATCCCTCCTTTGTGCATCTATCTATGGTACATCTGTCTAATTCCTCGTAAAATTTGATTGTTTCCAAAAGAAACCTAGACCCTGAATCTCTTTTCCTCATTTTCACTGCTTCTTTCTCAATCCAAAGAGGCAGCTGTCTTTTCTCCCGATTCTATCAGTTGTCTCCCATCAGCCCTTGCTCTTTCCACCATGACTTCTTTTTTTTTTTTTTTTGAGACAGGGTCTCGCTTTGTAGTTCAGGCTGGCTCTGAGCTCACTATGTAGCCTAGGCAAGCCTCGAACTCAGCAATCCTCCTGTCTCTGCCTCCCAAGTGCTGGGATTACAGGCGTGAGCCACCACACCAGGCACTGTGGTATGTGGTATTGATTGTTGGTGGGCGTGAGTCACCATGCCCAGCATTGTATGTGGTTTCTGGGGATCGAACTCAGGACCTTGCGCTTGTGAGGCAGGTGCTGGAACCACTGAGCTAATCCTCCGGCCCCCACCATGACTTCTTATTGGTCTGTTGTTTGTGCTGTGGCCACAGTGATCCTGTCTTCTTGTGTTCAGCATTTTTGAGTGCTTTCTCTTCTTTTCCATTCTTCAGTGTTGAGAATCAAATCCAAGACCTCACACATGCTAGACACATGGTCTACCACTGAGCTATACATTCAGCCTAGCTTTGCATCTTCCACAGAGTGCAAACCCAACTACTCCAGTGGCATCTACCATTCTTATCAGATCTTCCTTCAGGCTGCTTTCTTTTCCACAGAGACAGAGTTTTAGGAGAGGCTTTCCCTTTAACCTAAAACATTTCTACTCAGAGAAAAGTTAAAACTAAGAATGAATCTTTGATTACTAATAGGTGATATATGGAGGCATTTATACATTCATGTTGAATTGTTGCTGTTTATTTGGACACTGATATGGGACACTAGATTAGAATTTAGGGAATGTTCCACTGTGTTTCTTCAGATCCTAGACTCTACTTTTTTGCTTCTCTATTTAGCCCCAAATATTTATTTTTCTGTTTATATCCCATAAAGACCCCATCCTCCCCTGAAGTTTTCACTGTTGTCTGGATGACACTGAACATAATCTTCATTATCATTTTCTCTTCACTATATACAGGGTCAAAATTAAAAGCTGTGCCTGACCATATTTGTAGTGATCAAAGTAGGTACACACTTCATTCTTTTGCTTTTCTTTCTCCTTATACATTTGTATGAAAACTCTATCAATGTTTCAGTTTTTGATATTATGTGAGGTTTGTACCTATTTATTGTAAAGAGTGATATTTTTAGGAAGCACTCAGAAAGCACTAGCTTTGCATAGAAATCTTACCATCAATAAACCTATTTGATTATGTAATAGCTAGTTTCAGGGGGCAAAATGGGAGTTTATCACTAATCATGTCTTTATAAAACTTCTCGTTAAGGGTTGAAATCTTTGGATTTTTAAAAGAGAAGCACATCACGTTTATTTTCCATACTGAGTCCTGTCAATAGTCAACTATATGCCCCTTGCTCTTTTTCCAGTGTTCAATGGATAGCATTCTTTTCAGACATTTTCTATCTTTCATGCTCTGAGAACCATCTTGGCTTCTCAGAAATCATAAGGTGGTAAACGGAGATTACAAATCTCTCTCACACTCACTTAGCTTTCAGGGGGAGAGGTCAGATCTGTTACAAATCTAAGATGACATCTAATGATTTCATGAAAAGAATGAAGCTAAAGCATCTCTTGATATTTGCTTCTTACAATTCTATATACATTGAAAGTACTGCATGAAAGGAACAAAATGACAGGAAAACATTATTTTTATTTTTGGGGACATTACTGAGAACATTATTTTTGTGCCTTAACAGTCTACAATCATTTACAATCTAGATCTTAAATACAGAAAACAACCCTAAGGTTACAGGAAGACATCTTATTAGTTTGTATTTGGTAATCATGGTATTGTTTCCACTACACATGCTTTGGTACTAAATACACCACTTTTATGCTAAATTCTATAATCAGTTTTGGTGTGATAGAAGGTTAAATAGTTTGGGAACAAAATAGGAGGTAAACAGGGGTTTAAAAAATTATAAACTAAATCACAGTTATGAGATGCTATTATTACTAAGTATTTGAATAAGAGGTATAAAATTATAATTAAAAATAATCTTATTATATGTCGTAGATCCAGTGACCTCTGGTCTGTGTGGAATTAAATAAAGCTGAACCCAGTGAGGAAGAGAATAAGAGCAGTAGTGGATTACAAAGAGAAGCTTAGACTTTTACAGGCGGCAGCTCATGTGAAATCTGCAGATCACTAGATTCATGCCAATCAGTGTGGGGCGGGAACGTGGGCGGAGGGCATGCTGGATCATGTTAGATACTAATAGAGAAGAAGTGTAAATGCTGGTGGAAGAATAATTCCTTCAGGCTGAGGTCGCAGGCCAGGGAGGAGTTCATTGTGAGGGGGGATACTAGAATGGTGAGCGAAAGCCAGGAAGCAGGCAACGCTTGAAAACTCATTCCAGGAGAATTCATTATTAAATGACATGGACAGTTGGTCACTGCTTTCAACACATTGTTCTTCCTGTTGCTGCATTTGAGTTCAGAGATGGTACTTGGTTCTTAGTTCATATGCAATAGCAAGGTAGAGTCCTGGTATGTGAAGAAGTGGGGCTGTGGGTAGTGCTTAAGATAGGGTTTCCTGGGCTGTGAGTTAGGAGCTGTACTGGAGGTAGGACGTGTTCTGAAATGTGAATGCAAAGTAGAACTGGAAACATAAATTAACTGAACGACAAATATTTACTACAGTAAATCTTCTCCTGTAAGGACGTGCCTTATCCAAGGCCTGGGGCAGCTGAGTGAGGGCCAAATGGCTAGAGCTGTGGACAGGAAAACATGTAGGGCCAGAATCATGAAAGTGTTCTCATGTTCTCATACGCTTTGTAACTATATCTCTGTATTTGAATTTATACCAGAACTTTGTGAAAGAAAACTAAGTCAACAGAACAAAACAAACCCCACCTAAATTTCTGAGCACTTTGAAAAATACTTGAGGATATTACACATTTTTTTTTTTTTTTTGAGACAGGGTCTTGCTTTGTAGTTCAGGCTGCCTCTGAGCTTACTATGTAGCCCAGGCAAGCCTGGAACTCAGCAGTCCTCCTGCCTCTGCCTCCCCAGTGCTGGGATGACAGGCGTGAGCCACCAGGCCCGGCACTGTGGTATGTGGTATTGATTGCTGGTGGGCGTGAGTCACCACGCCCAGCATTCTATGTGGTTACCGGGATCGAACTCAGGACCTTGTGCTTGCGAGGCAGGCGCCAGAACCACTGAGCTAACCCTCCAGCCTGATATTACACATTTTCTTTCAGCCCTGATTAAACATTTTACTTAAGAGCAAATGTTCCTTTCCTGTAAAAATAATCCGTTTTCCACTAGATATTTTTGGTGGACCAAATTGAATCTCCTTTGCAGTATTGGGAGGGGGATTCAGACAATGCAAAGAATAATGAGAGAAAGTAACATTATATAATAACTCTTAGGTCACTTATGTATCTATAGGCCACTAATTCCTGAACTGGCTTTAGTATTTACATTATTATGTTTTTAGGTCACACTTATACCCAGTTAAAACAGTTGCACACATTCAAGGAGGCATTGGCTTCTTGTGAAATTAAACAATATTTTAAAATTTGCAGTTCATTTTATTCTGCTCAAGGGAAAATTAAGTGTTCTGAAAAATGAGTTCATTAGCTGCATGGCATTTTATTTATTTTTAAAAGAGAAATAAATATCATAAAATAAGCCCAAGAGACAAAAACAGAAACGTGTCATGTGAGAAATGTAATAGAAAAAAATTTAAAGGTCAAAAACTTCAAGAATATAGTTTTTAGGGGAAAAATGTCGAGCACACATAGATAATAAAATGTATATATGGCCCTTTCTCTCATGTAGCTGCTGAGTCATTCTGAGGAGCATGCATGTAGTGTCTGGCAGGAGGAGGTGCGCTGAGCCACGGACCTTTCCTTTCCTGACTGGGATCGGCTCCCTTGCCGGGGTTTCCCTGCTGCCATCTCCGAGTCAGCTTCAAGAGCACAAATGAGGAGAAACAGCAGGATCAGGGCTGTCACCTGAAAGGTGAATGGGCTGCCACTTCCGATTTTGTTGCCAGTAACTTGTGTTGCTGAGTGCCAGCATCCACAGGCACTGCCACTCAATGATAGAATTATATGCAGCCTCGGAGAGCGCGTCATGATGGCACGGGGTAATCTCTTCAAGATTAGCTTTCTGTCAAGACCATAATTCTTGTGAAATTGGCCTGAGGAAATATAGTCCACTAAGTTCTAGGTAAAGTAATAATTAATTTTAGTCAGTAGAGTTTATAGAAACGTGACAGCATTACTGCTGCATACACACAAAGAGGAATTTGTTTAATTAGATGATAGCACAAAAAGTCATACTTTGAATTTTAATGAGCACCACTGCTGGAAACTTTTGGCTTGAGACCAAACCAGGGAAAGGCAGTTTTTTTTTAAAAATTGAATTCTTTATTGCTACATTTTATAGACAGCTCACAATCACACTCAACATTGGGAAATTTGTACCAGTATTATATGACACAAGTTAATTCTCATTTTTACCCATATCCCTACCTACCCACAACTCCCCACCCCCTATATACATGTGCTTTCTCTTTCTTTCCAAATCATATTTATTCTTTCCCCTCATTACTTTCCCCTACCACATTCCCTTTGAAGAGTAAATTTTAGGGTTAAATAGAAAGAATTTAAAAATAAATAAGACGGGAAAACTACTTTTTTTTTTTTTGAGACAGGGTCTCGCTTTTTTGAGACAGGGTCTCATTATGTAATCCAGGCAAGCCTCGAACTCTGCAATCCTCCTGTCTCTGCCTCCTGAGTGCTGGGATTACAGGCGTGAGCCACCACACCCAGCTACTTCTTTTATTTACAAATGAGGGAGGCTTTATTTTTCTTGGTTTCTTGGGGTTTTTCCTTCTTATTTCAAATTGATAACATAAAAAACCCCTCAATGATCACATAGACTCTGCACGTGCACAACAATCTAGGCTCCAGTGAACCCACAAACAAGCTGGCTTCCATCCTCAGGAATGCAGATTTGCTTCCATCATCTTATTGAGGGGCTGCCAATTAAAAGTGGCACATGCCACCGACGCTTTCTGGAGGAGTCAGACATCCACACCTAATGCTCAGCGGAAAGCACAGCCTTTCTGTGTGCCTGGAGGTAGAGATGACGGGACAGTGTCACGGAACTGCTTTACTACTCACAACACGCGTGTCATGGAGCGTGAGCCTCCTTTCTGAAGGACGGGCTTGTTGTTCACGCTGCTACCTGCATTGTCTTGTTTGACAAGAAACTTAATCCTATGTTTCTCCTTTTATTTCCATGAATCTCTAGTGTGGGTGGATAGGAACCGTGAATTCTCACAGTGATTCTAGTGGGAACTACTTAGTAACTTTTGAATCAGCGGAAGGTCAAAGTACAAAGCTCATGTATATAGGAGCCGGGTGCTGTAAGGAGGGCAGAAAAATGAGAATCAAGATGTCTCATATACAGATACAAATTCTTAATGTTAAATTTTATTGCATGTATAAAATGTACCAATAAAATCAATTTTAAAAAGTCGAATTACAGCAAGTCCTCACAAAGACTGTGTATTTTTCTCAATACATGAGTAAACAGAGGATTGTCAGAATTTAAACAATGAATTAAAAGTAATGAATTCTCCATTGCTATATAAAATATCAGTATTACAGCAAAGGTTGTGCTATATAACAAACAACTCTAAAATACCAGCAGCTTAATACAAGAGACATTTATTTCTAAAATATGTACAAGGACCACCTAAAGATTTGTAGTTTAGGAGAAAAAAATAATAAAAGAATTATAAAAATACAAGGTTAAATGATTATTTTTTCTCTTTTGCATTCTATTTACTGATAGAAACAGTTTTTGTTTACCTTTGCAGAAATAACTTGCAAATTCAACTTCTTGATATAAAAGCTTAACTACCTTTCATTCATTTTAGGATTACTTACATGCATTGTCAACAAATTTTAAGCCTTTACTTGCCAATTAACATTTTTATTCCTGTTTTCTTTCCTTTTAATGAACATTAGGTTTTAAACACTAATCACTGGAACATGAATTGAAGAGGTTATTGTCTAGGAAAATGGATATGATGTAGGTATTGACTTTTGTTCCACTGAACATAGAGATTTATCGACCTAGGAGATTAGGTCAATATTTGCCTTGAGAGACAATAAATCTAGATGTTCAACAAAATATAAAGTCAATATTTGTGTTAATATCTATGTTTTGAATATCTGTCCAAAATCTCTGGATGTTTCTTTATAGTTGAGTCTCCTGATCTAAATAGACCTTCAAAAAAAGTTTGAAGCTAATACCAAAATAAATGTCAGTGAAGATTTCAGAAAAAGACAGGCGTGAACTCTTTTTTGTACATCTTTTTTTGTAGTAGTGATAGTTTCTTTGAAATGTGTAAACTCTTCAAAAGATTTGATTCATTACAATATGCAATTGTGGAGCTGATACCATTTCCTAAAATATATTTAGCAGCTATCACACATGTATGAGACCACAGGCGTGAACAGGGTTGCCTGTCCTTTATTGTACCTTCAATCTTCTCCTGTATCTTTAGATTTCCAGGACATGTCTGTGTATGCCACTATCTTTTTAAGCACAATGCTCATAATGTTATTACATTGCTCTTCCCCTCAACAATAGTCATTTTATTAGTGCACCCGCATAATTGATTAGAGTGCTCCCTCCGTTAAGAGGTACCAGTTATATATAGACTGTATAATATTGATTTCAGAGGCAAACTTTCTAGGAAGAGCTTGGAATCATCAGAACAGAACTAACTATTGTCAGCTTCCTGTCAGTGGCTTATTTAACTTCCAAATCACCTTGGCTAATCAATGCCGAGTTCATTGACTTTTCTCTGTTCTTAATCTTCTGCTTTTAGTGCACACCAAATGTTTGAGCCTGTGCTCTTAACTTTATTCTTTTCCCTCTCTCATTGAAATCATCAATACATTTTTAATAGGAAAATTTCAAAACTAGAAACCAGCATTAAAAACTGGGCAGGAAACTCGGAATGATAGTAAATGAAAAAAAGATAGGTTATGGAAAATGAATATTGGCAAATGTGTAACTTACAATTACTTTTGAAAAATACACTTCTGCCTGAGTCAAAAAAGAATTGTTTCTGTGGGAGTCACCTTCCTGTCGTCCGTGATAACAGGAAGGGAAGTCACCGCTCCAAGACACTGTTACACTGGTCAACGGGCTGCTTCAGGACAGTAGAACTCTGGTAGCTTCTGGAAAAGTTATTAAAGCTGAACTCGTATTCTTACTATTTGCTATGGGAACTGTACCTACAGTCTTGCAGATCGAGATTTTTCAAAAGCTCGTCTGACTCTCATTGAACACAAACCTTTGAAAGAACAACTTCAACCTCCCAAACTGGCTGTGCATTGATTACCTGCAACTTATAGCAAACACATATCTGTATGGATGGTTTCCAAAAGGTGGAAGTTACTTCTCATATATATTAATATCTTGTTACCTAATCTACTACTGGCCTTTTAAAATGTAAGTCACTTGATAGTTTACCACATGCCAAATATTACTAGTTTTATGTATACATTCCTAGAGAATATTTACTCATGTATCCATCATTTCTAAATGTAAGAAATGTCCTTGTTTCCTATCACAAGCTACTCTTCTGTGCTATCTTAGTTTATCAAAAGTTAGATAGACTTCTCTTCATGTAGTGTGTATAAAGCAAGACAATAAGAAAGCAACAAGACGAAGAAATATCTATGGACAAAATGTGGTGAAGTTAAACAGGAAAACACATAGAGGATGTTCAAGCATATGACATGTGAAACTCACCTGGTTTACCTGGAAAAGTAATATTGTAACTAATCCCTGAAAGATCCTTGCTACTGAAGTTGGCCAAAGAGGTGAGCACAGAAAGAGCATCCAAAGAGCAAACAAGCCTGTAGATACACAGGAACGCAGCTAATTAGCAGAACTGAAAGATGGGCCCTTGGCTAGAGCCAGGTGGTTTTAGGAGGAAGAATCTGAGATGAAACGGAGCAAAATGGTCATGTCACAGTTTTTTTTTTTATCCTAAATAAAATCACTTTAAAGCATAACGTGACTCATTTCACATTTTGGATAACTGTACCCTGTGGAGAGTGCAGCGTGGGGCGGGAGCAGTTGTCAGGACTTGAGGGAGAAGGGATGAGAGGGCCGCAGGCTGCATGGCGTCCTGGTCCATACTAGATCTGATACTGAGTGGGATTAGGAAGGCGTCTTTAAGATGGAGAAAAGTTGATGAATTGGAGGACTATTTAGGAAATGCAACATTTGAAGTGAGTCTTGAGTTTCTGGAATGGAAGATGAAAATGAGGGACTTATTAAAGGAAGGTATTATTATTATTATTATTATGTATGTGTGTGTGTGTGTGTGTGTGTGTGTGTGTGTGATACCAGAGTTTGAATGTAGGAAATTCTCACGGAGTTATATCCTCAGCCTGTGTTTTAAATCAGTATTTTGGGACAGGGTCTCATTAAGTTGCTGAGTTGCCCAGGCTGAGCTCAAACTTGTGATCCTCTTGACTCAGCTTCGCAGAGTGCTCGTTATCAACATGCCCCACTAGGCCTAATTTCGCCCAAGGAAATTGAAGATTAGTGGAATAGAAAGTGTCAAATTTTGAATATGTGGAATTTGAGATTCTTTTGTGATATGCCAGTGTCAGTGGAAGTTTTATCAATAGGTTAGTACTTAAGGAACATCCAGTCAGGGATATATATGTGTAGATTAGAACAACCAAAAAGAAAAAAGTAGAACAGGAAGAAGAGACTGAGTTCAGATCCTGAAGAATTTAAATGTTTAATGACTGGATTAATGGGGATGAGGGGCTGTAGGAAATTAAAGAGTGGATCAAAGGGCGGACAATTTTCTACCAGATTTAGCAATACGTAAGTGAGTAGTAGTCTAATCGATTCATTTTGACAAGGCAGTGGCAGGAAAATCTGGGAATGAGCTGGAAGAGTAAGAAGAATATGAAAAGTAGAAATAATAGCAAAATATTTTTGGGAGAGTCAGGTATGTACTTGCTGCCCAGGAAGGAGCACACACAGAGTGTAGATGTTCAGTAAATACCCATGCAGTGAGCCAATAAGCAACCACTTTTATTGATACAGTTGCCTCAAGTTAATAGGATATTAGAAAAGGAATTAGAAGTGAATTATTGCTGGTCATTGGACTTTTCATTTTTCTTTCTCAGTCATCTTGTGAGATGGGTGAAGTTGCTGTAATTTTTCATACCAGGAAATGAGGTCCGGAAATGCCATGGTGGTGTTTAGGTTTGACACAACTAGGATGTGATAGAACAGAAATAGGAACCAAATTTATTTTCAGAGTCTGTTCTCTTCACCAAACTGTCACTTTCCTTGACAACAAGAATCTTTTCCCCATAGCTCAAGGAGATCCTAAACAGGTACCTTTGGATCCAACTTTCTGTGGCCTGACAAACTGGAGGACCACTTTGGATCAGAGATTCCCGTCCATGTCGGCACATCCACTCACCTGGGGTGCTTTTCAAAAACATGAGTTCCCTACTCTCCTTCTGGGACCTCTTGGGAGAGACTTGCACAGGTGTTTTAGAAAATGACTCAAGTTATTCTACTATATTGCTAAAAGAGAGAAAAGGTGTTGTAGGCTGTCACCATGTCATTAATTAATAAAAAGCCTATGGTCACATGGTTGGATGATATCTTACTAGTTTAACTCTGGTAAGTTTATCTGGGGGGAATGTAGTGACCCCCACTCGGCTGGAAAGAGACAGGTGAACAAGCATTCAGTGACTGCAGAGAACCAGGATGACACCAAAGACCTCATACATCTCTGTCCCGCTGCAGAAATCATCTTGGTGTGGTAAGAGCACAACTTATACTTTGGTGTGGTGCATCTGCAGGTAGCTGCTGGTAGAGGTGTGTTTTTCACCTGCAGTGAAGAGAAAAGACTCAATCCCAGCCAAAGTGGAGAGTGCTGACTTGAGGGCCTGCCTTCTTCTTGTTCCACTTGGATTTCAGACTTCAAGCGGGGCTCAATTGTGTGGAAACCCTCTGGAGAGAATCTCTTTCTTCTGATTGAAGGTGAAAGTTGGCAATAAACAACCTTTATGCTGTTCAGTCTGAAAGTTTGTATACTTGTGTGTTTTTTTCCTCATGAAACAAAAGTAAAGGGAATGTAAAATAATCACCAATATCAAGACAAAATATTTCAACCTTAGTTCAGAATTCATTTACTATAAAGGGAGAATTCTCATAGGACTGTGCAGGCAAAATGAAAGATTTTCCATTTTTAGTTGCCACTCTTTGTTACACTGCTGTGCATGGCAGACGCTGCTTTGGGACTAGAAGCTACAAAGTCTTGTACTTTTCAAAAGATGAAATGCATCTGATAGCGTAACATATCCACTACTGTTAAAATGGTACCTTCACTGTCATCACTCCTTATAGTTTCAGTAGGTTTGCGATGTGACCCATGGTGAGCTCAGTGAGAGGATGGTGCATACATAATTCATTTTTAATAATGCAGCAGCTTTGATTTCTTCCATCTTTACCACTAGGCTCTTACTATGCTGTTGCCTGTGACTTCCAAAGGAGTTGCTGTTGAATTTTTAAGAAAATTCTGTTTTCAGGGCCTACCAAAGTAGTGGTCATTCTTTTGCTTTCTTGGTTTTCAAGTCTTATAAATAATAAGATGATGAATCCTATATTTTGGGTTCAAGTCTTATAAATAATAAGATGATGAATCCTATATTTTGGGTTGGGGACTTTCAGAAAAGCCCTCTTTCCTATGTTTGTACTTAATTTTCCTCATGTAAACTTAATATTTATAATTCTACTGCTCAAGTTTCTAGGTTTTAATGCAAATGAAAAATCATTGCATTGTTCTTTTAACTACTTAGGGAAACACATGGGTTAAGAACAGCAGTATTCATCTATAATTAGTCTTCAGAATGAAAGCAGGTTAAAGATATTTCTCAGAGAACTGTCAGTGGCTGGAAACAGGCAATGAATAAAATATTAATTTTTTTAGTCTTATTGCATAGAAGCATTTCGAAATGAAATAGAAAATTTGAGATTGCATACTGCTGCTTCTTCCTTTTCTCAGAAGAATAATAAAGAATGCTTGAAGGAGTATTTCCCCCTTTTTTTTTTTGTTTGTTTTTTGAGACAGGGTCTTGCTTTGTAGTTCAGGCTAGCTCTGAGCTCACTATGTAGCCCAGGCAAGCCTTGAACTGAGCAATCCTCCTGTCTCTGCCTCCCAAGTGCTGGGATTACAGGTGTGAGCCACCACACCCGGCTATTTCCCTTTTTTGTAACAAAGATTTCTATGTGTCATATGTTCTCTGTCATATATTTCCTGCTCCATGTTTACATAACATCTATTAAAAAATTTTCCTGCTATGAAATTTTTCTGCAGTGTATAAATCTGTATTGGCTTTAAAAAAATCAAATGCTAGATATTTCTTGTTAGGGCTGTGTCATCTAAAACCTCAGAAATTTGACAAAATAGCAAACATCAGTTACCTTGGGTAGCTGTGGTTCTTGGATTTAACTACTGCAGTAAAACTCTTGGTAAGGGATGTAAATGTTGAATAAAATTCTCCTGGGTTTTAAAGGTTGTTTTCCCCTGTAATGTCATTTCTTGGATAGCTACTCTTCTGTCATTGCTATGTAGAGCTGCTAGCATCACAATGGTTTTTCCCATATTTTCTCTTGAATCCTAAATGAATGAGCAATCATCCTCAGAGTCATAAGATCCAAGTAATTAGATGGTTTTTAACTCTCAGGATGTAGGTATAGTCTTCAGTTCAAATCATTCCATCTATCAATAAATTTAGGTCACATACTGGAAGTTTTGACCAAAATGTTCCTTGCGTTATATAACCCAGTTCCACTTCCAAAGGACTTCTTACCAGTCTTGAAATTTGTCTAAGGGCCATGTTTCTTAAACCATCGCAATCCTAGCTAAATTTTTTGTCTTTTTAGAACATAGTTTTACCCTATCACTGGCTTAGGTCCCAACAGTTCATCTTGATATGGAAGTCTTCACTGCATTATTTCTTTTATGTACTGTGCAGTCCTTCTAGCTAACACTAATCACTATTCCTGTGAAGATTTCTTACAGTTAGTGAGATTAGAATGTATTGGGTGTTTTTTAAATCTTTATTGGCACATTATATAAACACATATCATGATCACATTCAACATTGAGAATTTGTACCAGTATATGACACAACCTAATTCTCATTTTTTGCATTCCCCTCCCATCCTACTACCCCACCCCCTGTATACATAAACTTTGTTTACCCTTTTTTAGCCATCACATTTTTCTTTCCCCTTGTTATTTACCTCTACCCATTTCCCTTTGAATATTATCTATTTCACAATATTTGTCATACACTCTAGAGCTCATTTACATTTTCAGTTTCTTATACCAGAGTAAAAGATATGGTATTTACATATTTGCTACCTCTTTATTTCACTTATGGGTATGTCCTCAGGGTGTGTCCATTGCAGTATAAATGACTCAAATTTATCATTCTTTGCAGCAGAGTAATACTGCATTTTATAAAAACCCCATATCTTCTTTATCCAGTCTCCAGTTGATGGGCATTTGGGCTGTTTCAAAGATTTAGTTATCACAGAACTAAGCTGCTGTGAACATGGATGCGCATATGTCTCTGTGATATGGATCTTTTAATTTATTCATGTATACCCCTAGCAGGGGAATAGCAGGGTCAAATGGGTCCTCTAACCCCAGAGCTTTGAGGAATCTCCATACTGATGTTCATAGTGACTGTACCAGGCTACATTCCCACCAGCAGTAGAGAAGGGTTCCTTTCACCCCACAGCCTTGCCAGCATTTGTTTCTGGCTAATTATTAGATCTGACTGTAATTATTGCTTTAATTAGTCCTCTATGGCTGCATGAAGAACAATGAAATATAGAGAATGTACTTAAGAAGAGTTTATATAATTTTCAATTATGTTAATTTCCACATTCCATTTTCAAGCAAGTCTTTGAAAGTTTCAAAGACCTGATGTGTAGACTACATCCTACCTCTTTGAGCACAGTAAAAGTTTTTAGTAAACATGTTAAAGCTCACACAGTAAGACATTTATGAAAAGATGTCTAAGACATTTATGAAAATATGTCAGGAGATGATTCATAGTGTGGTCTAAATGTTCTGTCTCCAAAATTCTCATGTTGAAATTTAAACCCCCATGGAGATGTTGTTATGAAGGGATTATTGGGGTGGTGGTTAGAGGATGAAGGTGAACCCATTGTATGGATTGGTACCTTTGTATAGGAGGCCGAGGGGAGAACATCACCCCTCCCACCATAGGGGATGCCCCAGAAACTGGTCCTTAGCAGACACTGCCTCTCAGCATCTTCATCTTGAACTTCTCAAAGGTGAGAACTGACCAGTGAATTTCAGTTAGTGAGAAGCTGGACAGGTTTCAGTAGTTTTATAATATCCATAAATGAACTGAGACAATGAAGAAGACATTGTGGACATTAAAATTCTCAGTAATAAGCAAACACAGCCTAACTTATTAAAACAAATTCATACAGGGCCGGAAATTTAGCTCAGTGGTTCCAGCGCCTGCCTTGCCAGCGCAAGGTCCTGAGTTCGATCCTGGTAACCACATACAATGCTGGGCATGGTGACTCACACCCACCAGCAATCAACACCACGCACCACAGTGCCGGGCACAGTGGCTCACGCCTGTCATCCCAGCACTCTGGAGGCAGAGGCAGGAGGATTGCTGAGTTCGAGGCTTGCCTGGGCTACATAGTGAGCTCAGAGCCAGCCTGAACTACAAAGCGAGACCCTGTCCCCAAAAAAACAAAAACAAAAACAAAAAACCCCAAAAAACAAATTCATACATAGCTCAAGTAAAGAATTACCATTTTAAATTCATTAATGATATGCAAATAGGTGAAAAATAAACAACATGTACAGTCCATTTAAGAAAATAGAAAGTATAAGTGTAGATAAGGAATCACAGAAGGAAAATGATATTGAACAATGAAAAATACATACTTAAAAATATGAAAAATATTTACAAAGTTCTAGCAAGATTGCCTGAAACATATTATGCATGATGTGTGTGTGTGTGTGTGTGTGTGTGTGTGTGTATTTGGTCAATGTGGGTAGAATTTCCAATGCAAGTTTGATGTGAGTATATTTTCATTTCTCTAAACACTGTATATAGATAACTAATATATTTAAGATGCTCTAAACTCTTATTCAGTATGCCTGTATCATTTTCCATTTTCACCGGAAACATTAACGTTTCATTTGCTCCACAGTCTTGCCAGCACTTGATAGTATTTTTAAAATTTACTGCTTTATTACTACAGTTTATATCATACTCAACATTGGGAAATTACTTGATAATATTTTTAAACTACCCAAACTGATACCTATTAACATTTTTTTTTTTTTGAGACAGGGTCTCACTTTGTAGTTCAGGCTGGCTCTGAGCTCACTATGGTGCCCAGGCAAGCCTCAAACTCAGCAATCCTCCTGTCTCTGCCTCCCGAGTGCTGGGATTACAGGCGTGAGCAACCACGCCCGGCACTGTGGTATGCGGTATTGATTGCTGGTGGGCGTGAGTCTCCATGCCCAGCATTGTGTGTGGTTACCGGGGATCGAACTCAAGACCTTGTGCTTGCGGGGCAGGTGCCGGAACCACTGAGCTAACCCTCCAGCCCCCTATTAACATTTAACAATGGCTTTTTCTTCGCTATTAAAGATGTTGAACATATTTTCCTGACCACACTTGTCGTGTTTCCTCTTAGACATGATCTGCCTAAGTCTCTTCCACATTATTAATTGGGGTTTTCTATTTAATATAGATTATTTAGTATTTTCTGATTATCATAAAGTCTTTGTTAGAATGGTTATCTTATATTTTCTGTGAGCTCCATAATTTGTCATTTTATTAGCAAAATATCTTTGTGAAGTAAAAGTGCCTTTTTTTTTTTTTTTTTGAGACAGGGCCTCACTTTGTAGTTCAGGCTGGCTCTGAGCCCTGAGCCTACTATGCAGCCCAGGCTGACCTCAAATTCACAGCAATCCTCCTGCCTCTGCTTCCCGAGTGCTGGGATTACAGGTGTGAGTCACCACTCCCAGCCAAAAGTGCCTATTTTTGATGAAGTCCAATTTACCAGGTCGTATGGATATAGGTTTGACGTCATACTTATTAACTTTTACTTAACTCCAGTTCATTGAGATTTCTTTTATGGTTTCTTCTGAAAGTTTTAAAGCTTTTATTGCTTTGTAAAATATAATTATATGTATTTCACATGTTTAGGTACTATGTGATGTACAAATTTCAGATGGAGCTTCATTTCTTTTTTTAAAACTTTTATCTTTATTGGTACTTTGTTAATAAGTTCTAGAATGTATGATGGATATTGTGAAATAGAAAATATTCGAAGGGAAATACGGTGGAGGAGTGAGTAATGAGGGGTAAAGAAAAAATGTGATGGTGGGCTGGGGTTTAGCTCAGGTGGTACCATGCCAAACTTGGATGCACAAGGGCCTGAGGTTGATCCCTGGTACTGTGCAAACAAACAAACAAACAAACAAACAAAAAGTGATGGTAATAGAAAAAAGGGAAACAAAGTTCATTTCTTTTTTGTATTGACATTATATCATTTCAACAAGATTTATAGGAAAGTCTGTTAATTATGCTTTGAATTAAATTGCAGCTAGTGAAAACCCATTCATCTGTCTGTGATGATTCCTAGATTTTGGCTATTATGAATAACAATACTAAACACAGGAGTACCAGTATCTTTCTGAGGTGCTGGTTACATCTCCTTTGGGTAGATACCCAGAAGAAGGATGGTTGGTTACATGGTAATTCAATTTTTAATTTCTTCAGGAACCTCTAAACATTTTTGCATCGTGGCTGTACCAGTCTACACTATCTCCAACAGTATTTTGGGATCCTTTCTTTTCCATACCTGGTTTAATATTCATTATCTCTTCTCATTAGTAATTGCTGGTCTTACCGTTGGGAGGTGATATCTCATGGTCATTGGAATTTGCATTTCTCTTGTGATTGTGACATTGAGCATGTTTTCATATATCTTTTAAACATTAGCTATAAAAACTGTGTATCCAGGTCCTTGGGCCATTTTTAATTGGGTGTTTTTCTGATACCAACTTCTTTATACATTGTGGACGTTAAAAACCCCTTGTTAGATATGTGATTTCCCGATGATTTTTTCTCTCTGTGAGTTGGCTTCTTATTTTGCTTTCATTTTCTCTCTGTGCAGAAGCTCTCTTATTTGATGTATTCCCCTTGTTTTCTTTTGGTTTTGTAGCCTGAACTCTTGGCGTGCTATCCAAAATGATCTCTGCCAAAGCTACAGCTAAGGCCGAGCCGTTCCCTGTTCTCCTCCACTAGCTTATAGCTTCAGGTCTTACCTTTAGGTGATTTATGCATTTGGAGATTTTTGTGTAGGATAAAGTCCTCATCTTTCTCGTGACAGGATGACATCAGCAAGCGGGCAAACCAGAGGTGCTCATACCCGACACACAAAAGCAGAAAAACAACAAATAGACCCCTGCATTTTGACTGAATGGTTAAAGGAGTGTGGGACCCCACCACGAGGGAGAGGTGGGCACAGGGTGGTACACGTCACCTTAGGCTTTCATTTAAAATCAGACTTTTCTTGGTACTGAGTTGTTTGAATTTCTTTTGTATTTGGGCAACAGACTAAGAGATGTATGGCTTGCAAACATTTTCCCTATCCAGTGTTTTTCTCTTCATTGTTTGCATTGTTTTCTGCTTATCCCTACGCTACCGTCTCATTTTTTACATGCATGGTTGTTCAGATTTCTTATTTCTTGGAGAAACCAATGCTAGAAACCTCTATTCTGCTATCTTGCCAATATCACTCCAAATTAGTAGCATGTGTGTGCATTTGTTTCTGAATTCTTCTATTGACCTCTGTGTCTATTTCTTTATGACACTAGAAAATTATAATATTTATAATTGTTCTAAAGTGCATAGAGAGTTCAAGACAAATGATACTAATTTTATCTGATTATTAAAATTCTAGTTAAATTATATGTTTTTCTGAAATTAAGAAATTGAGAAAATGTATAAAATAACAATTAGGAAGGTTGCCACACTACATCCATATTACTACTTTAAAAAAATAAGGTGATATTGGGCCAGAGGGTTAGCTCAGTGGTTCTGGCACCTGCCTCACAAGCACAAGGTCCTGTGTTCGATCCCTGGTAACCACATACAATGATGGGCATGGAGACTCACGCCCACCATCAATCAATACCACATACCACAGTGCTGGGCGTGGTGGCTCAGGCCTGTAATCCCAGCACTCGGGAGGCAGAGACAGGCAGATTGCTGAGTTCCAGGCTTGCCTGGATTACATAGTGAGCTCAGAGCCAGCCTGAACTACAAAGCGACACCCTGTCTCCAAAAAAGAGAAAAGAAAAGAAAAAAAAATAAGGTGATATTGGCACAGGAATAGAATACTTGCTAGTGGGATAGAATAGTGAGAATTTAATGATTTTCTAATGTAACTTGTTACATAATCAAAAGGGAAAATTAGATCTGTATATCATAATGCTTATAAAATTAGCACCATTTTGAATGAAGGGAAAGAGTAAATATGATTTGGAAAGAAAAAGAAATAGCATGTATATAAGGGGTGGGGGTGGGGGTGGGTAGGGATATGGGTAAAAATGAGAATTAACTGCTGTCATATACTGGTACAAATTCCCCAATGTTGAGTGTGATTGTGAACTGTATATAAAATGTACTAATAAAGAATTCAGTTAAAAAATCAGCACCATTTAAAAAGTTTAACTGTGGAAAGTAAATATTAAATTTATATAGGAAGTAAATGACAAACTGCAGATTCGAGCCTAAAGTAGTGTTTCCCAATTACTGGGAAACACATTTCTCTTATTTGATATCTAAAAAAAATGATAATCCTCCCCAAAACCCATAAGAAAAGTGAAGGAACCTTTATAAAATTGAGTAGGACATAATTATAATTACAAATTTCTTTTAGTACTAGTTCATAAATCAAAGTGAGTTTAAAATGAAAGCTATAATTTTATCCCCATAAAGTTGACAAAAAAATGTAAGTCTGTCAATTGAGAATGTGGAGAAAGTCTAATGGTTTTGTAAATGTTACAGTCACTTTGCAGAGGAATTCATCAGTTTCTAGGGAAGTTGAAGTTCAGCATACTCTTTGACCTAGTGATTTAATTCTGAAGTAATTTTCCTGAGAAACTCTGCTGTATTACAGACACTTTTTAGTAGATTCACTGACATTTCACCTTTATTATTTAAAGATAGAAACAATTTAAATGCCTATCAATGGTGGATGAATAAATATACAATTATTATTTTCAATGAAATATGACTTGGAAGCAAAGGATATATGAATTATAGTTGCATATGTCAATAAGAACGAACATCCACATGTTTTGAAAAATGCCAATTGAAAAATGTGTGCAATATTTATATGAAGATTTAAACATAATGGTAAAATTGCAAATTATTTATGAGTATATGATAAGTGTAACAATGATGGAATTAGCATATCTTAGGAAAGATATAACCTGCTTTGGTGAATGGCTATGTTATAAAAAGTCAAAGGAAAAATATTTTGGAAAAGAGAGGAAGATCGTATTTGAATTTTCTTGTAATATTTTACTTTTTAAGCAGGAAATATCTTGCAAAATATGAGAAGCCAGACTTATGTGTTGGGTCTAAACATACAGTGTTAGTCTTTGTAATTTTCTCTGTAGTTCGAGTATATCACAATATATCTCATAGTATGGTTAAAGCCCTGTATATTACTATAAAAGAAAGTGACATATTTAAGGCAGTGACACATTTTAAAGCAAATTAGAGATTGTTGTATCTTTCATTTCAATTATCTGAAGCAGAATATTAAGCTTAAAACTAGTAAAATTATACATAGCTATTATTAAGTAATTCAATCTATCATCATATAAAAGTCTTTTATAACTCAATTTTTAGTAAAATGCCCTGTGTAATATCTATTTCTGATGCAGGAGAAGTATAGCTCCTGCTAAGTTGGGCCAAGTTTGTGTCCCTGGATTGTCAAAGAATGAACTCCAGGGGTCAGCAGAGGTTAAGTGTAGGAGAAGAGGTTTGCCCAGAGAAAGTCCCTGAGAGACAGCAGGGGTCTCAAAGCAAGTGATCACAGAGACCACTTCTCCATGCATGTATTACAGTGCAAGATCGTGAGGGGAGTACAGTGTGGGTCGAACCATGGTTAATAAGATTACAAGTTCAGTGCTTAGCTACTGTAGATCCGGTGGGGAAGCAAGGAGCTTAGCAGGTCCATTTCCTTCACTGTAGCTTATCTACAACTTCTAAGATAAAAAGAGCAAAACCATTCTAGGGAAGGAATGGGCCGGATGTCCCGGGCCCCACCTGCAGGGCTGATGCCTGGCTGGACTTGTGGGATTAGGGGCTGATTATTCATGACAGGGTAATCTCAATTTGCTCATTGTGACTTCTTCTTTTTCTTTATTTTTTCTTTTCTTTTTTTTTTTTTTTTTTTGCGGTACCAGGGATCGAACTGGGGCCCTTGCGTGTCCAAGGTTGGCGTGGTACCACTTGAGCTAAATCCCCAGCCCTTCACTGTGACTTCTTGAGGCCCGGCCTCAGACACACCTCCAGCCAGGGTGTTCATGAGATTCCATCTCCTACACTGGCCCCTTCGGGTGCTCTCCCTGCCTGAATGCTTGTTATTTTTATCTAACATATCTGCACATAGTATTTCCTTTACTTAGTTTTGCATGGTAAACAGATAGCAGAGTGAGTCCCTCAGACTCTGCATTTGAACATGAGGGTTCACTGCATGAAGCAAAATACAATCGGATAGTCTTGTTGTATAATAGACATTTGATTTGTTTATCTTTCTAGGTGATGTCTCTATTTTCTTTTTGCAAGTGGTTTTTCTTCGCACTTAAATTGTATTTCCCTCATCCATACTTTCTTAGGTTACTGTTATTTAAAAAATCTGCTGCAGTTAAATTTCTTTCATTGTTTTACATATTGTGGATTGTTTTTTGTTTGTTTGTTTATTCTGTACTAGAGATTGAATCCAGGACTTCCCCACTGAGCTATATAATTGTATTTCCCTCATCCATACTTTCTTAGGTTACTGTTATTTTAAAAATCTGCAGCAGTTGAATTTCTTTCATTGTTTTACATATTATGGATTGTTTTTGTTTGTTTGTTTATTCTGTACTGGAGATTGAATCCAGGACTTCCCCACTGAGCTATATCTCCAATATTTTTTTAACATTTAAAAAAATTATGGTGGAATTTTTCTAAGTCTCAAGATTTTCCAAGCTGGGTTTGGATTTCGGATTCTTCTGCCTCAGCCTCCAAGAGGATCAGGTTGGGATTATAGTTGTGCATTACCATATCCAGGAATCATCTCTTTAACAATACTTGTATGTGAAAATATAATTCCTAACAATAATCCATGTCATCTATATCTAAACATCCATATAATTTAGCAGTAGTTCTTGTTTTCAGAATATATATGTTTTGTTATATATGTTAGGAGGCTAAATGATATGTGTACTTGATAAACATATCATAAAACAAGAAAAGTACCACTTACCCTTTCTTTTTTTTGAGACACCGTCTTGCTATGTAGCCCAGGCTGGCCTTGAACTCACTGTGTAGCCCAGGCTGGCCTTGAACTCATGGCAATCTTCCTGTTTTAGCCTTCTGAGTGCTGCGATTACTGGCACACATCACCATGCCTGGCCATTAAATTTATTTTAAAATGTTCCTGAAAGAAAATTATAATGAACTTGTCAAGACTAAAAGGACAAATCATGAAAGACAATTTGTAAACTTTATTGACAAAACAAAGTATAACTCCATTCGTTATGCAACAGTTTTCTATTAACACGTTTTAAATTAAAACCTCATACAGTGAAAAACTGGATAAACAGTCCTATTTATTATGGGGGAAGAATAATGGCTATGTCAGGTGAACTATGTAGCAGGAACTTCCTTTACAGATCATGGAACGTCTACTTGTTTAATTTTCAGAGTTTACATAAAGCCCTTTGGCTTAGGTGCTATGTCAGTCTCTGTAGCTTACAGGACAGGAAATGGAGGCCCCGGAACCTAAGTTCACCAGAACGGAAGGGTGAGAAAGTAGTAAAAGGAGGGACTTAGCAGCAGCTTTGTGGAGTCCACATGTTTTAGAGCCCACGTGACTGAACCACTTGTACTCAGGTAGAGGGGCCAGCAGTGACATCTCAGTTGCTGAGGTGATAAACTGATTTATCCTCATTGAATTTTCTCTTGCACCTGGTAGAGAGGAAACACTCTGACCTATGAACAATCCCAAACCTGGAAGAAGAATGTAATTTAAAAAGAGACAACAAATTTATCTTTTCTTCCAAGATACTTTGAAGCTACATTTGGAGGAATTCATTTTCCCCAACTTCCTCCCCCACCACACAACTATAAACTCTGTAGGCCTGAAGAGGACACTGAAAGCCAATGGGGAAAGAAACAGTGGTTTCAGATCCCCAAAATGGGGAAAAAACAACCACATCAGGGCCTCTCACTTGCCCCACCCGAGGGCGATATGCCACACAGCCACCAAACTCACTGAGACGGGCTGGAGACGGAAAACGTGTCCAGAACAGAGAGAACGATATAGAAATTTAAAGTGGAATTTGCACGTCACATATTTGACACAGTCTCTTATGATGTGCACATTTTATATATTATGGCACAGAATGATTTATTATATGTACTTTGTTAACCGCTTTATATGGTCATGCTAAGGAGTAAATTGATAGTACAGCTACTTTCCCACTGAACCCCAGAGTATAGATGTCTACAAAATAAAAGTGACTCTGCTCTTAGAGTATAGACTTTATGAATCCTCTGATTTCTCATGTTCACAGTAATGAATTTCAATTCAATAAGCCTTTCTGTGTTTATTTCAATTCACAGTCTTTAGTTACAAAATTTGCACTAACTTTTAAGCTTTGCTGTACTTGATTTTAAGTGGAAAAATCTTAGCTTTTAAAAATTTGTTATTTTTACACTGCACTCATGACATACTAGATTTGTATTTTGTGTACTTCTAATCTTGTGTGACTTTTAATGAGACTTTTGAAGTTTTTATTGTCAAATTTGCCTGTTTAACTTTTATGAGATATAAAGATGTTTTAAGAATTTTGAAAAGCTTTTCTTTTGTATCCTTAACCTTTTTTGAAATTCCTTATCTTTGTTTCTATTGATACTTTCTAGAAATAATCTGCTGTTGAAATTATTAATCCTATTATTTGCATTAAAAAACTACAAACATGAATGCAAAATTGAGATAAAATTCTTAAGGATAACTGAGTCGTACATTTTAAACAAAAAAGAAAAAGCATAAGTATGAATTTTTCAAATAATTTTTGATAATTGTTTTTGAAAATGTTATCTGTAATGCATTTTAAAGGAATCTCATGGAACAGAGAAAGATTAAGTATTGAGAGGATTTGATTGTACATGGTGATCATTAAAATATGTATAGAAGGGCTGGAGATTTAGCTCAGTGGTTCCAGCGCCTGCCTCACAAGCACAAGGACCTGAGTTCAATCCCTGGTAACCACATACAATGCTGGGCGTGGTCACTCACGCCCACCAGCAGTCAGCACCACATACCACAGTGCTGGGCATGGTGGCTTATGCCTGTAATCCCAGCACTTGGGAGGCAGAGGCAGGAAGATTGCTGAGTTCCAGGCTTGCCTGGGCTACATAGTGAGCTCAGAGCCAGCCTGAACTACAAAGTGAGACCCTGTCTCAAAAAAAAAAATATCTATAGAATGCAGATGCATTTTTATGTAGCTTAAGTTATGCTCCTCTTTGGTGTGGTGACTTTTTCTCTGGTTCACACACATTTAGCCCGAGTTAAGCCAGAGGGGGGAGAATGTAGAGCGTTTTTATCTTTTACCTTAATACTCCTGTTTCGCTCCTCATTGAGTGAATGACAGTTTTAAAATAAAATTATTCTGTGAAATCACATAATTTCTAAGAACTGTCTCAGGGAACATTTTGTCATCCTTGAAGGCAAATAAAGGTCTTTGAATGCTGTCTTGCGAACTGCTGACTTATAGATACAGAACAACCTCACCTGACCCAGGGCTTTGCCCCCTGTCGAATTCTCTCCTATCATGAGCTTGCAATCACTCTGAGAGGAATGAAGTAACACAAGCGACTTTCTACCTTTTCCTGTGGCGATTGTTTCTTCTCTAAGTAGGATTTTACAAAACTTTTTCTTTAAAGGGCATTCCTCAATAAACAGAGCATGCTGGGCATAATTTACCCTCCTCTTGATGACTCAGGCTTATCATAATGAACACTGGCGAGTCTACTCAACTGTATTAGACGCCCTTAAGAGCCATTAAAGCACACAGTACTGTTTGTCCCGACTACTAACAGTTCCCAGATGACCTAATGTTCCAGACTGTAGTCACTCCTCAGTGCAATGTACACTGAGTGGAAAATATGCTTTCAGAGTTGCAGGGAGATAGGTTTTGGGTTTGATCGAAACACGGTGCTATGATGCCCACCCCTGCTGGTGGAGGAGAAATCCCCTTCCTAACTTTGACCTACTGGATGAAACCCTGCCATTACCACGTGAAATTTATTGGAGAGTGTAAGTGACCACTGAAAAATTAATGAGAAATGAGTATTGAATGCTGAATTTAACCAGTGGTCTTTGGGCAGAAATACCAAGAAGTAATCCTTGTGTTATTTATTTATTTGCTCATAATTTGAAAGTGCAGATCCTAATGGCCCCTTAACATTTACTTCTTAAAAGGGACATGATATTTAAACAAGATTTAAACAAGGATTTTTTGGTGCCATTTTAGAAATGTAAACTAGAGCAATGGTTATATTTTTTTGTCGTTTATTGTTGTGAGGTAAATGAATTATTTACATCCTGGAATTTTCTTAAAGGACTAGAATTTTTGATGGATAAGTAGGTTTGGGATAGAGAAGATGATTTTGAAATCTGAAGTATTTACCATGTGAGGGTTAGTATTTTAGGTGAGGGTATTGCAGTGGGAGCCTTGGGTTTTTAAGAAGTTAGCATGAAGACATTATGAAATTGTATGATAGATTTTG
>PVIC010022073.1:0-27973 GCA_004025085.1 Thryonomys swinderianus
GCTGGCCCTGAGCTCACTATGGTGCCCAGGCAAGCCGCCGCGAACTCAGCAATCCTCCCGTCTCTGCCTCCCGAGTGCTGGGATTACAGGCGTGAGCCACCACGCCCAGCATTATATGTGGTAACCGGGGATCAAACTCAGGTCCTTACGCTTGCGAGGCAGGCGCCGGAACCACTGAGCTAACCCTCCGGCCCCCCAAAACTTTTATAAGATGGCATTATGCCATTTTGCAGGTGACAGAGCAGGGGGAGTACAGAGGTATTCTACGTAAGTTAGTTATATGACAGGAGTTCAAGTTATTATTTCCTATCTCAAACATAAACCCCCCATACAAATAACTTCAATATTAAATATTAAATAAAATAAGTATTCTGGGCTGAAGATTTAGTTTAGTGGTAGAGCTAGCAGTGGCCAGCTCTGGGTTAGATTCCCCAAGGAAAGAAACTACCACTGCAGCAAGGCATCCACATCAATTTGGGCAGGAAATTAGGCTCACTGGTCCTTCACTAAAAGCCTTCTATTTACCCTACAGAGCAGTTTACCTAAGTAATAATAATGATAATGGATGACAGTTACACAGGCTGCATCCTAGGCACATTCTAAGTGCTTTGCATATGTTAATTCATTAATCCTCCCAACTCTATGAAACAACCATAGTTATTATTCCCATTCTACAAATAAATAAACTGAAGTTAAATGAAAATTCAAAAGGAAGGAAATAGTTAAAATAACACCTCCGTACAGAAAGAAAAGCAAGCAGCAGAAGGTGGTGGCTCTAGTCTATTGCAAGTCTGAATCCAGCTGGGCAGCTTAAGGACTTTGTAAAAAAGGTTGGGGATGTAGGTCAGTGCACAAAGCCCGAGGTTCAAACTCCACTGTAGAAAAAAGGTAGGTGGAGAGGTAGAGAAGAAGGAAGAGAGGGTCTACTTGGAAATAAAGTGAACCAAGAGACATCAGTGGATGCCTGAATTCAAAGAGCTGTTTCAGAAGCATCAGTGAGCATGTCAGTCACTGCCAGAAGAACAGGGAACGAGGGTGCAGCCGCACCGAAGCGTCTCCCTGTACACCACAACCGTCTGAGCATTACCTTGATCTTCGCTTCATCAGGTCCCTTTGTGGATTCTTGCACTTTGCTGCCCTGTTTCTCTCTCTGCCTGTAGGTCTTCATAACTCCACATAAAAATGCACTTTTGTTCTAAAACAGGCAAGTAATTCAATAAAAAGAATTACTAGGAATCTCTGAAACATCAAATACATAATTCAATTCAAATTTCTGAAGACCAAAGTTTTAAAACATTCATTCAATAAATACCTGCTGAGTGGATATCATGTGCCAAAGATTAGAACAGACAGCACTAAGACAGGACAGGCGTTAGGGAGTCTACACTGGGAGTCTTCCAGTGGGTATTCCACTGAATCTGGACTATTTTTGCTTGAATCTGGACTACTTTTGCTAGAGGGCTAAAAGTATTCCTCCCACCTACATTATTTCCCTCCAAAATAATAAAACAGGGTCAGATAACTACTAAATGTTAAAAATCTGAGCAATTCAGGGTTGGAGGGTTAGCTCAGTGGTTCTGGTGCCTGCCTCGCAAGCGCAAGGTCCTGAGTTCGATCCCCGGAAACCACATACAATGCTGGGCATGGAGACTCATGCCTACCAACAATCAATACCACATACCACAGTGCCGGGCGTGGTGGCTCACACCTGTAATCCCAGCACTTGGGAGGCAGAGATAGGAGGATTGCTGAGTTCGATGCTTGCCTAGGCTACATAGTGAGCTCAGAGCCAGCTGAACTACAAAGTGAGAGAGACCCTGTCTCAAAAAAAAAAAAAAATCTGAGCAATTCAAACATGTAAAAACCTAATAATAACAATCATCAAACTACACAAAACGGAAGAGGGAGCCTTTGCTTTACATCTCTATCTCTGAAACTCTTTACTGCAGATATTTTCCCCCTAATTTTTCCACTGCTCCACAGGGGGAAAAAAAAGTAATAGAAAAATCATTTCAGACACTTAACTGTTGAAAGACATCTAAGGAATAACCTTACCTGAACATGGGATAAGTCACTTTCCTTGAACTGCTGCAGCACAGACAGAGCGCCTTCTTCATTAAATTCCCTGAGAGCATCAATTGCTCTTTCATCAAGATCGACATAAGCTACCAGTCCTAAAAATTAAATTGAAATGGGGTAACATTACTGCAATAAAAGGGGTAAGCTAAACTGTCCTATTAAAAGTCTACTAAGAATTGTATACTCAATGCTGTTACTAACTACATTTTCGTTTAACTATATGCCTGTTTGCAGCTATATAAATACTATAGAGAAAGGTCGAGTGCAACCATGAAAATAAAAGATAAAAATGTCAACAGCTATAAACCTGAATTTCAACTAACCAAAAAAAAAATCTTAGAAACTCATTTCCAACTCACCAGTGTTGTCATAAAAGTTAAATTTGATGTAGATACTGTACTACAGATTAAGCATTCATATAAAATTCTGCTGTATTAATAGTGGTTAAGAACACACTGTAACTTCAAATTATGGCTTGCCATTGCTGTTTACTACATAGGAGGTGGGAAAAAAATACAAAAACCAATCTCATTTAGTAATTGTTTCACTTTCCAAAAAGTATTAAAGGCTTTCCCTCCTTAGCACCAAAGATAAAGTGAAATGTATTTAACTAAGCATCTATTTTGCTGCAATCAGAATGTGGAAAGGCATAATTTTAAACTTTTCAAAAATTCAAGTGCAGCTTGACTAATCAATTCTGAAAATCATTATTTCAAGGCATACTTTATTCCTTCTCAGGTAACAAGTTGATTTTAAAAGATGCTGTGGCATTTACAACACTGTCAATAATGACAATCTTTTTCAAACGGCAGGAAAAGATTGTATGGACTTACAAGTAAATTATATAGGAAATATACACATGGCATCCTATAGATGTAGTACTGTATATTTAACTACACAAGAACATCTACAAAGTTTTTTTTGGGGGGTGATGGGAATTGAACCCAGGGCCTTTGCACTGAGCTATTTCCCGAGACATTTTATTTTTTAATTTTGAGACAGTCTCACTAAATTGCCCAAGCAGGACTCAGACTTGCAATTCTCCTGCCTCAGCCTCCCAGAGTGCTGGGATTACAGGCATCTGCCACAAAACCAGGGATCTACTAAATTTTAAATAAAAAATCTTAACTCTGATAAGTTTTTACTATATTCCCTCTATATATATAAGAAATGTATTTCAGAATTGATCCAATGTAAAATGGAAATATTTGACAATTAAGTCCATATGAACTCAAAAATTACTCTATTTTGGTAAAGCCTAAAAGAATTTTATTTCATACAGTAAATAAACTAGTTAAACGTAAAGCAGCTTGCACATTTCTTTTTAAAGCTCAGACTGAGCATGCCTGATTAATTGGGAGTTACCTTACTTGAATATTCAATACCACCACCCAAAGCCACAACTCAGGACACTCATCAATCCATTCTGTCAATCCAATCCTATACCCAAACCATCAGCCTCTTAGCAATGACAAACGCTCTCCAGGAGAGCATCTCTAACGCAGGTCGCTGCCAATTCTCTAGGCAGATTGTCACAGAAAGTTCCTCAGAACTAATTTTCAAGTGGGATCATTACCCAAGAGTCATTTTTATAAGTCTTATAAGTCATTTTAGTGTCTAAAATATCCTGAGCTGGCCAGACTTAAAAACTTTTAAGGACAAAAAAAATAAAAACCCAGCTATTTTGTTTTCTGTAGTGAAGACACATTTGTGAGACAAATTCAGTCTCCTCTCTCTCTCTCTCTCTCTCTCTCTCTCTCTCTCTCTCTCTCTCAATAGGCACACAAAACACAGAGGAAGGTTTCCATCTATGGCCCCAAAGGACAAGGACACATTTATTTACGAACAACACTCCCAAAGGGTAAATATTTCTCTCCCTCTCCCTCTTTAAAACTTCAAACCACTTACAACCAACCATATTAAGATGTCAAATTTGCTTAAGCACTTAACCATGGGACTTCTGGATTAAAAAAAAAACAGCTGTTACAAACCAAACACTTCCAAATTGTCGAGAGATGTGGATTTCTGTCTATTACACTAGACAAGCCACAAACTCTCAAGGAGTCTGACATTTAATATCGTTTCAGACAATACAGTCTAGCTATTCCTCTTACTATGCCACCTAATCAGACCTAAGCTGTTTTAACAATCACTTTTAAAAACCTAAAAGTAGAAAAGTAAAACCAAAGTGATCACTGATTTAGGTTAAGGGAATAAACGCAAATTTTGGTATGCTGAAACATTTTAATTGGTGGTAAATCTAAGACAATTTGATGTACTGTTCTGTAACAACTAAGACTGCATATTCAACACTAAGAAAGCTTCAAAATAATGAATAGGAATATCAAAGTCAAACCCAGTACTGTATGTCCTCAATGAAAGAAAAGTAACAACATTCAACTCTACACAGATCAGAAACAGTAAGCATTATTTAACCTTAAAAATCTATAAAATCAAGTGGTTTGCCCTCACTTTCATAACCAGTCAGAAACAAGAAATGCATATTATACCTGTCTGAAATATTTCATCAAGTCTTTCTGCCACCTTCTGTGGGAGGCCTGCCTCTATCAGTGTCTTGTAGTGTTCTGTGTGAGTTACACTGGAAGTATCCATTGGTTCTTCCTCTTCTTTTAACTGTACCGCATTACCATTCACCTGATTAGCCATTTTATTATGCTGCTGGAAAAAATTCAGGAGCTATATTACATTAAGCCAGAAATAACTAGTTTGTAGGACAATGCATGATTTATCTAAACTAATTTGTACACATGCTGCTAATAACCTCTATCCAAAATAATCCTTTATGCTTTTTGTGATGTATCTGACCTAAATTTTCAATAATAATCTTGTAAAACTGTAGAAAATGTACATGGAAGCATTAGATCTTTAACGAACTTCATGTACACTGAGGTTATATAAAGGCTTAAGTTACTAAAGGTAGAATTGCTCATTAACAAAAGCAGCTGTTGTGGCCTGGTGAGCAAATCAACAAATCACCACAAAATCCTAAAGCCCCTCAGCTCTCAATTTGTATACAGTTTTTAGAAGTTTGGTTTAAAAACAGAATGAACACCCACAGACACTTAAGGTTTAAGAACTTTCAAATTTTCCTGGCTCTGTTTCAATATAATACAGGTGTGAAATAGGTCCCTGCTGTCTCTAGTTCAACATGCTGGTGGCTGGGGTTTTCTCCACCTCACTTAAACAAAAACACAACTTTCACATTAAGCTTTACTCTAAGATTAATTTGCTATTCCCATTCACAGATTTAAAAGAAAAAATGACCAAGTTTAAAAGCTAAAAACAATTGTTTAAATCTACATAAAAGTGAGCTATAAAGTTGTTTTTTAAAAATGAGTATATGTAGAATTTTTGTATCAGTAAAATGTGAAATCATATTGATAAATGGACAACTAACTTCTCCCAAATAATTTCAACAAACACTACATAATAAACTTCAGTCATATTTCTAAGACTAACTTCCCAAAAACCATTTTGTATGTTATGCTGAAATGAACCAATTCCCTGGAGAGAATAAAATAATAAAACCATCCAAGACCAGTCTCCATTCTACCTCAAAGTCAAGGAATTAAAAGTGCATTTGTCTGTGGCAAAATTACAATGGGAAGAAAATAGGCAGCAGAGTAACAACATTGCAGCACGCACTGAAATAAAAGACATGAAGGTGGATCTCAAGAAAATGCCTATTTTTCTCAAAGAAACTCAAGAAACCTAGTCAGATATAAGGAAAATACAAATCTCCTTTAAAAATGCACTAAGACAACCTAAAATAACCACACTTCCAGACTGCTTATCAAACACTGTGCAAATGCACCAGGTGCAGTTTTCTGTCATAGTAACTTTTCATTTCCAAGTCCACTGTTAATGAAAAACGAGGACCAAGACAGAAGAGAGGTAACAGAGGAGGAAGAAGAAAAATGAAGAAGTGTTACTCTGAAAATGAGATCAATACCAAGGACTTCTCATGATCGCAAAACATCAAGACTTGATAGTCCTCTAATGCCTACACAGACGCAGGCTGTGCTTAAACTCCGGGTAGATAAATGCTTCCTAAGGCAAGCCTCAAATTTTTATGAACTAGCAAAAACAGAAACATCTGAAACTAGCACACTAGACCAAGAGACTATTACCGTGTGAGATGAATATATTTACCGATTAATACAACCTAGTCCTATAAAGATGTGTTGTCCTGAAATTCAAAATCTCTTTGTGAACATATAGTTCTGTTTTTCCCAGGCCCACCCCCCCCATACTACCCCTTCAGATCATCAGATCGCTCAAGTTCTCAGTACCACAAGACCCTCACAGTATTGCACCTGGGAACAGTACTAGTTACAGAAAAGAGGCAAATTTTTAACAGGAAAGTTCAATGATCATGTTAAGGTTTTTGTTTTTGTTGTTTTTTAATGTGTAAAGCAAAAAGACAAACTGTGTATTAAGCACAAGACAGAAATATTATGACTACCAATTCATTGCAAAAGATCTAAAAGTTGAAACTGGGTTAATAATTTCTCAAAAAAAGTTTGTAAACTTTAACAAAAAAAGTAAAATAATTAGATTCCAGAAAATAAAACCTACAGATCAAGGAAAAACCTCTCTCTTCAAGCCGAATACAAATACTCATTTAAAAGACTTTTATGTCATGTAAGACCATTTAAAACTCTTGTCAATTCAACACAATGCCACATAGCCAAACCATATTTCTGGATGCAGCAAATATACTAAGGTGACTGGAGTCATTTGATCTGAACATTTTTGCAAAAAGTAGTCACTTAAGTAAGATTTAAAAGGGTTGTTGGGAGATTTGCAAAAGTCAATACTTGTTCCTCCCTGATTTTTTTTCCCTAAACATCTTTGTGGATCTTCATGTCAAGAAATGGGCTTTTAAAGAGTCAACGAAATGAAAACTAGCGGTTATCTCATGGCTCAGGAGTGTCAAGCCCTTGTCCTACGACTGACTTATGGGGCATAAATCCACCCTCTTGAGAACAGTAAAAATGTAACAAGTCGTGTTAAAGGATTATACCTTTCAAAACCCTTTGGCTTTATAATTATTTAATTTTGGCAATACGGTTACTACCGTAAAAGAAAAAGAATCGCTTTTTCAATTTGGTGCGCCTCTGACATTCTCAGAATTCTCTCAGGCGCCACGTGAAGCCTAAGTTTCACGGCCTCTAATAGTCATTTTTTCCTTCAAATCTCGGCTCGCAGCATGCAGAATGGGGGAGGGGAGGGAGGCTTCCCACAGAAATCTGCCTTTCGGCATCTCCTACTCACACAAAAAAAGTTTTCTCCCGGTTCAGGTATCCCTGAGATCTGCACCCCGCCCTCTCCCCACCCCACCCCCTCAAGCCCGACCCGCGGACCGACCCATCCCACTCGCTGCCGGGCGGGCCGGAACAGGAGCGGACCCAGCGCGGGGAAGCAAGTGGGAACCGAGGCGCTTCGGGTTCTTCGCCGGGCTGGGCCGCAGGGAGCGGCGGGCGGAGGCGAGAAAAGCACGCCGGGCGCGGCAGGCCGCGAGGAGGACGCCCGGCGGGACGGACGGAGGGCTGGCACAGGAGGGGCGGGGGAAGATGAGCGCGGGCGAGGAGGCGCCTCGGAGGGGCCAGGCCTGCAGCGGCCCCACAGGACCTGGCCAAAGCCGCCCCCAGCCCATCCCCACCCCCACCCCCAGGGCCTCGGAGCCAAAATGAAACTGAGGACGAGGCGCCGAGCCTGGGCCGGACCGAGTCGGGTCGGATCGTGGCTCCCGGCCCCTCCCCCCATGGGCCGCCGCGAGACTCACCAGGGCAGAGATGGGCCGGCGGCCGGGCCCGTGAGAATCAGCGCGAGGCGCTTTGAAAACGACTAGAAATGGCGCGCGCGCCACCCCCTCCCCCCCTCATGGACAGAGACGCGATCCCGGCAGCACGCGGGGTTTCCCGGAACTGCTTCCAGGGACTCCGTGCCGCCGAGCAATCGCCTCCCGAGGTGTTCTGACAGGCAGCTTCGAAGACCAATAGTATTGAGGTGAAACGGCCCGTGCCGGACGAGTCGCGAGCCAATCGGTGCAGCAGTCGGCTGAACCAATGAGGGCTCTCAGCGCCCCTAGCTGGGGCGCCTCCGGGGCGGGGGCAGGCACACAAAGGGGCCTGTGGTGGGAGTCCCTGGTAGTAGCGAGGCTGCGGGGCACCAGGCCCTGGGATGGTCGAGGCCCCTCCCTCCACATCTGCCACCGATCCGAGGCTGCAAATCTAGGCCTCGCGCCGCCGCGTGGCCGTCCTAGAGCCCGCCTCCTACGGTCCGCGCGGCTCGCGCTCCGCCATGGCACTCTAGCCCGAGAGTCCGGGCTGTTGCGCCCGGAATTCTGGCGCCCCAGACACGCCCATCACACGCGTTCAGTCCCCTCTCTAGGTCACGGTTTTGGTTCTAGGAAAGGTTAATTTGACTCATCATTTTGCTGGAGAATTTTGTATAGAAAATCACCCCATGTAAGGATGGACAAACTGTCTTTCCCTCTCTGGCTCCTTTCCGTACATCGTTAATGGCAGTTTATATCTAGAGACATCGTAAAGTGAGCATGACTCAAGAGCAATCTATTAAAATTTCAAGAAGAGCAACATAAAGCTCAAGGAATACCTCTCCCCATTGGGTTTGGAGATTATTAATATTCATAAACTGGATAGGGCAATAGGCCCATCTCTGAAGCTAAAAAAAGCCATCAAGGAAACGAGTTAATTGACTAGTAACTCTGTTCAACCCATTTTTCTCTCTTTACACCACTTCTGATTTTTTGCCACTCCTCACTTTATAGTCCAAACCTACCTCATCGCACAGAAACGTTCCTGGATCCTTTCTGAAGAGCCAACCCTTTCTCTCCCTCCAAACCCAGCCTCCAGATGGGCAACCTTAAGAGTGAAGTCAAGTAGTCCACACAGTTTACAGATCCACTCGAGCGTCGAGCATCTTGAAATCTATAAACCAAAATTTAACTACTGTTAACCTGTTACTGTGGTTTGAACGTGTCCCTCAAAAAGAATGGGTTCAAGTGGCACACCTGTATAATCCCAGCACTTTAGGAGGCTGAGGCAGGAGGATTACAAATTCTAGGCCTATATGAGCCATTTAAAAAAACAAACCAACAGTACCTGAGGACTGAACCCAAGTCCTTCACGATGAGCTAACAGCCCCAGCTTTCTTTTCTTTTCTTTTTTTTTTTTTTAAGGCGAAGTCTTCTTAAATTGCTGAATTGCCAAGGCTAGGCTGCAATTTCCAATCCTGCCTCAACTCCCCAGAGTGCTGAAATTACACAGGGTTGTGTGTTCCTTGTTTATGCCCAGTTTCGCTAATGTTAATGTTTCTTAGGCACTTACCATGTTATCTCCTTAGGGAAGAACTTAAGGGCTAAGTCAGAGCTGAGAGCAAGAGCCTGTGTTAACTTCTGATTCCATTCTCTTCATTATTACTCTACCCCAGGAGAAGAGATGAAACTGAATTCTGAATGTGGTGGCACGTGCCTGTGACCCCAGTATGCTGGAAGATCGCAAGTTTATGCCCAGTGGGGGCAGTGTAGCGATTTAGTAAGACTTTGTCTCAAAAAGGCTGAGGCAGGCAGAGCTCTCCTCTCCCCTTCCACAGCAAGTACTACAAAGGAAAGAAAAGAACAAAAGATTTTAATAAAAGCATGTGGTGGCTGACACAGTGATTATATAAAGTGTCACTCATGGAAGGGGCTGTGGATCTGCCTGTTACCGGGTGGTTAGGGACAAAAGGGCCCATGAGAGTTAAGTCTTGAAGGCCCAAAAGTTTAAAACTTCTGCATTAATTTCAGTAAGCAAAACGTGCCCAGTGAACTAATCACTAATAATCGCTAAATAATCGCTAATATTCTGAGCTGTTATCTCATTTAATCTTTGCAACTTGAGGAAGATATAAAGATATAATTTCCAATTTATGGATGGGGAATCCAAGAAACAGAAAAGCTAAGCGACTGCCCAAGGTCAAGCAGTAATAATAGAAAGGAGGAGGGAGGGAGATTTTGAAATATTTAGGAAATGGAATGCACAGGCTCATCAGACTAATTACACAATTGATATTCGTTACCAATTTGAGGAGGTGGCTAAAGGAATACGAGTTAAGAATGATAGACAAGGCCCAGAGATTTAGCTCAGTGATTCCAGCGCCTGCCTAGCAAGTGCAAGGTCCCTGGTTCTAATCCCCAGGAACCACATACAACAATTACTGGGCATGGTGACTCACGCCCACCAGCAATCAGTACCACACACCACAGTGCCAGGCATGGTGTCTCACGCCTGTAATCCCAGCACTTGGGAGGCAGAGGCAGGAGGATTGCTGAGTTCCAGGCTTGCCTGGGCTACATAGTGAGCACAGGGCCAGCCTGAACTACAAAACGAGACCCTGTCTCAAAAAAAAAAAAAAAAAAAAAAGAATGATAGACAAGTTGAAAAAACAGGTGAGAGAGGCGGGAGAAAGGGGCAAGTTAAATAGAGGTGTGAGGTTTGATTTTGAGTTCCCTCAATAACTGTCATTGGGAACCATTTAGTAGGCAGCTGCAGGGACTACTGAAATTCAATGTGACACTCTGGTGTCAGGAAACCAAATTTCTGCCAGAGGGAAAAAATAAAACACCACCATCTTTGCATAAACTGAAAATGATTAAACCTTTAAATACAAAGCATTTTGGAAAACAACGTGATGTCCCTCAACATCCTTGTTATCACAGGGTTATTTTTCTTTCATTAATTTTATTTCTTTGTTTCTCAGCTGTTTTTATTTTTTGAAACAGGGTCTTGCTAAATTGCTAAACTGTCCTAGGCTGGGCTTAAATTTTTGATCCTCATATCTCAGCCTCCCAGAGTGCTAGGATTACAGGCCTGGACTACCATTGTTGTCATAGGATTTCAAGTGTTTCTTATCTTGAAGTTTCCCAGGTACAAGAAAGTGGCCCAAGCCTGATCCTCGGTTCCAGAGGTAGTAATCTAGCAAATGCTTCCTAAAAGGGCCTTTCCCCCAGGGAGTGAGAATCCCTATGTAGTCGCCTAACTTCTAAAACACAGAGGAGCTACTTAGCAAGTTATCAGTTTTGCGCACTCACTGTTGGCCTAATGGCCCACAAAAATTGCCCTAACCTCCCAGAGGACAGTTCAGGGGGACGGAAATTTGTTTTGATAATAATAACAATGGTGGAACATTAACATTTCAAATAGCCTTGGGGGGAGGCTCCTAAACTACTTTGGAGAAATTAGCATTTCCTTTAACTTTCTTTCCCAGCAATAAAAAAGCCTGACCACATAGAAAGGAGAAAAAGAGGGGTTTGTTTTCCCTCGCTGGAGATTAAACTCAGGATAAGTAAACACTGAATTGTTAAGCTACACTCCTAGCCTTTTTAAGAGAAGCGGGTTCACCTGTAGCTTGGCAGATTTGAACACCTAGTTCGAGCAATTCTCCAGCTCAATCTCCCAAGTGTACATCACTGTACCCACGGGAAACAGTTTTAAAATTCTTTTTGATAAAAATCTCTTCCAAGATTTGGTTATAGGGTTAATTAACATTTTTCTTTCATGTTTATATTTCCCCTAATAAAAGATTAAACCTCTTCCACCCATCACCTAGGCAGGCTGGCCGTTAAAAAAAATGAGCGGGGGTCACAGTTCAGTAGTAGAGGACTTGTGTTCAACAAACCCAGTACTGAAAAATTAAAAAAAAAAAAAAAAGCCGGGCATGGTGGCTCACACCTGTCATCCCAGCACTCGGGAGGCAGAGACAGGAGGATTGCTGAGTTCGAGGCTTGCCTGAGCTACATAGTGAGTTCAGAGCCAGCCTGAACTACAAAGTGAGACCCTGTCTCAAAAAAAAAAAAAAAATCATAAGAGAAAAGTATTTGGAAGTAATCTGAAATTTGCAGTTACATTCTACTAATATATAATCAGACATATTTTCCTTCTGGGAACTCAATCTTAGCTCAGCAGAAATTATTTTAATTTTTTGTTCTTTTGGTACCGGGAATCGAACTCAGGAGCTTGGTGCTTGACAGGCAGGCATTGCACTACTGAGCTACATCCCCAACCTATTTTAATATTCTTTTTTTGTTTTGGGTACCAGGGATTGAACTCAAGACCTGTATTTGAGGCAAGAGCCAGAACCACTGAGCTAAATCCTCAGCCCTGTTTGTTTGTTTTTGAGACAGAGTCTCGCTTTGTAGTTCAGGCTGGCCCTGAGCTTACTAGGTAGCCCAGGCAAGCCTCGAACTCAGCAATCCTCCTGCCTCTGCCTCCCAAGTGCTGGGATTACAGGTTTGAGCCACCATGCCAGGCAGCCCTGTTTGTTTTTTGAGACAGGGTCTTGCTTTATAATTCAGGCATACCCTGAACTCACTGTGTATTCCAACCTGGCCTCAAACTCACAGTGATCCTCCTGCCTCTGCCTCCTCAGTGCTAGGATCACAGGCATGCAGCACCTCCCCTGGCCCTTATTTTATCTTTCTTGATACTACAAAGCTCCTTAGGGCTGGGATTTAGCTCAGTGGTTCCAGCATCTGCCTAGGCAGTGCAAGGTTCCAAATTCGATCCCTGGTAAGTACATACCACAATCCTGGGCGACTCACACCCACCAGCAATCAGTACCACATGCCACAATGCTGGGTATGGTGGCTCACGCCTGTAATCCCAGCACTTGGGAGGCAGAGGCAAGAGGATTGCTGTGGGTTTGAGGCTTGCCTGGGCTACATAGTGAGCTTAGGGCCAGCCTGAACTACAAAGCGAGACCCTGTCTCAAAAAAAAAAAAAAAAAAAAAAAAGAAGGGGTGAAAGTGTGGAGATGTAGCTTGGTGGTAGAGCACTTGCTTAGCACAAGTTCAGTTCCTAGTAACACCCCACTCCTAAAAGAACAAGCCAGTAAGGACTTATCTCACTTTTTTCTTGCAAAGCTAATGAGTCACCCATACCAAATGTTCCCATGTTGAACTGCCCATATTTTCTCATCTTCTCAAGATATGGTAATATCCAAGGACTCAAGAAATAGTACTCCCAAATTCCCGCAAGAGCGTGTACAATATCTATCTGTACATTTGTACAATAAGCACTCATATAAAGACCATCAGGCCCAAACTTAATGAGTTTGATGAAAAGCCCTTCTATAAACTGGTGCTGGATTACTAAAAGAATTCTCAATTGTTGTGACTTTTAAAATAATACTTTTAATTAAGACTATTGTTAGAATAATACAGATGTAGTTAGACACAAGAATAACTGTGACTGATACCATACGGAAAACTGCTCTAGAGACTTATTTGTCCATTCAGTCTCCACAACCATAGGCAGCAGGCAGAGGGCGTTTGGGATATGTGCAGAAGCAGCCAAGGCCTTGGAAGCAGACAGCATGCAAAACCATCAGCAGAGACCCTCAGGGGCAGGACCTCTGTGCGAGGTTCTGCACCAAATGGGCAGCCGTCAGCAGAGAGAGGAGACGGAGCAGGTGTGACCTTTGCCCTTTTCACCTCCCAGTGCAAGTGGACACATACGGACAGCTGGGGATGGAGGACTCAAGTCTCAAGCCTTTCACGTCTAAGAAGCCAAAGGGCAGCAGCAAGAACTGGGATGCGGCAGAAGAGCGTCAGAAGAAAAGGGATGAAATACGATCAGGTCATAGACGTGTTGTCTGCTGTGGCCACTCCTGAGCTTACACGTGTAGTGTCTCAAAGAAGCATGAGGAAAATGTGGAAATCCATGAAAACCATCAGCCACACTGATCCAAGAGACAAATTTGAGTTTAGTTACCAAGAACATATATGTCGCCCCAGTAATTCAAAATGAATGCCCAGCCTGCCAGATTTTGTATAGAACAAAAAAAGTGCTCCCTGCCCCCCAACTCTGTGTTTAAATAGGAGTGGTACTGTGAAGAAATCTCCTTGGAGCGGCTGGTTTGTCTGAGGTTATGTCATTTGCTCTCACCTCACTGTGGGTATAATGACTCACTATGGTACACTACCCAAGAGAGACCGCGGGCTCTTTATGGCCGAGTTCCAAAGAGCTATGGGAAAAGGAAGTTTGAAAATGTTACAGCATTCACAACAAAGCACAGCAGAAATACATTCAGGACACTTTCAAAAGAAAATATATTCCTTACTTCAGCCTCAGCTTCTCCGCTCCCATTCCTTCCCATTGCCACAGGTCTGGATACGGACTTTTAGAATATATCCTACTGAGGCAGAGATGAGAAGAAATGACAAAAGGAGGCTGAGACTGGGTTGATTATTTTAACCACTTGTATCTGTAAACTGGGCGGATTATTTTAACCACTTGTATCTGTAAACTGGGTGGATGGAGATACATTCCTACCTAGGTTTATTAATTAATTCCTTCTGACCATCCCAATGAGTTCTTCATTACCACAGGACACAACTCATTTTGAGAATAGGACAATCAACTTATTTGTCCCCTCACGATCATTCACAATTGATGGATGCGTACAAGTGCTTAGTTCTATACAAAGACAAACCTTACAAGACAGTACACACTTGAACACTAGTGATTCAATTTTTTCCATACTAAATGGAAAAAAGAGACATTCCTCACATTGGAGTTCATTTCTGTTAGTTCTGTCCCATGAGCCATATCACCCAAGAACATGATCATTTCTTTGTGAACTCATTTTTTGCTATTAGAAAAAAAACCAAAGAATACACATTTCACCGTACATGTACATGCCCTTACTCAAGCTAAGATGAACACTGAGATTTGGCCCTACCAAACCCAGAGTTAGCAGTATAGAATCAGTCTTAAAGATTAGAGTGGGACAAACACAGAAATGACGCACGTCCCCTGGGAAACGACTGTGCTTCCTTCCCAGAAGGTGTTAATTCTACTTGTTCCTTTCACTCCAGGATCACATATGGTCCTCTCTGGCCTTGAAGACATTTTCCCTGCAATGTTCCCTTCGGTTTCGTAAATCTGATGACTGCCAGTAACAGCGGTGGGCATCTTTTGCTAAAGCCAGTACCATCACTGGGTCCTCCCTCGGTCCTCAAACCTGTGTCTCATTTTTCCTTTCCCACTGTATCTTCGGTTGGCTTTTACCAAGATGCATGTTTTAAACAAGAAGAAACCATGAAAAGGAGAAAAATTTATGATCGTTGCCTTCATTATGCAGAATCCTGCTCTCGGGAAGACAGAAAGATACAAAGCTGTGAGCAACTCAAGAAAAGCCCTTTGGAGTGAAAGTGCATGTGCCCAACTACTATGGTCTGACTAAATATGGCCAGTGGGCCAAGTCTGGTTAACTTTTCCCAAGGCAGCTGTAACCACCCTATTACAGTTCTCCTAGCAGAGCTTTTTGGGCCAAGGCTGGGATAAATAACTTTTAAAGATTTATTCCACCTCCAGGCCTGAGCATGGACCAGCATTTGTCCCCTAGTCTTCAGATCTCCAATTACTTGTAGGGCTGATTTAGTGAAGTAATCCATTAATATTGAATGAATAAAAATTATTATTTTGGAGGAAGTAGGTCAAAATTTCAGAGATTACCTTCTCTGATGTTTGAAATTATAACTCACAACTAGGATAGTCTGTAGGGTAAAAAGAACTCCATTATAACGGATTTCACTGATAACGAATAAAAGCTGTACCTTCAAGTGAATCACTTCTCAGTCGCCCTAATTATAAGACTTACTCGGTATGAACTCTCTTATGTTTAATAAGAGCTGAGCTCCGGCTAAAACTCTTCTCGCACTCAGTACATTCATAAGGCTTCTCTCCTGTGTGGACCCTTTGGTGTGTGATGAGGTTGGAGCTCTGGGTAAACCCTTTTCCACACTGCACACACTCATAGGGCTTTTCTCCAGTGTGGGTTCTCTGGTGCTTAATCAGATCTGACCTTTCGCCAAAGCTTCGCCAACACTCATTGCACTCATAGGGCTTCTCCCCCGTATGAATTTTCTGGTGCGTAATGAGATGGGAACTCCGGCTGAAGCTTTTCCCACAAGCGTTGCATTCATATGGCTTCTCTCCAGTGTGGGTCCTCTGGTGCTGAACCAGGTGTGAGATGCGGCTGAAGTTCTCTCCGCACTCGTTACAGTGGTACGGCTTTTCCCCTGTGTGGGCCCTGCGATGCCGCACAAGGTCAGAGTTCTGACTGAAATTCTTCCCGCACTCGTCACACTTGTAGGGCCTCTCCCCTGTGTGCACTCGGTAGTGTTTGATGAGATCAGACCTCTCGCTGAAGCCGCGGCCACACTCATTACACTCGTAAGGCTTCTCCCCTGTGTGGGTCCTCTGGTGCTGGGCCAGGTGAGAGCTCCGGCTGAAGCTTTTCCCACACTCCTCACACTCATATGGTTTCTCCCCACTGTGGGTCCGCTGATGCTGAATGAGGTGGGAGAGCCGGCAGAAACTCTTCCCACACTCGTTACACTTGTGAGGCTTCTCGCCAGTGTGGATTGTCTGGTGCTGGATGAGGTGAGAGCTCCGGCCGAAACTCTTCCCACACTCATTGCAGTCATAGGGCCTCTCTCCAGTGTGCGTTCTCTGGTGCTGAATGAGGTGGGAGCTCCGGCTGAAGCCCTTTCCGCACTCATAGCATTTATAGGGTCTGTCTCCCGTGTGGGTTTTCTGGTGTCTGTTGAGGTCTGAGATCTGACTGAAGGCCTTTCCACAGTGAGAGCAGATATGATACTGGATGCCTGTGTGGGCCTCTTTGTGCACCAACAGATCAGAGACTTGTTGCAGAGGATAGCTCACCCACTCCTCTGCTGTCAAATCTCCCCACTGTCTTTCTGACCTGTCCCCGCTCTCAAAGGTCTCTTCACTTTCAGGATTTTCCTCAACATTCTCACCAGGTCCTTCAGATGTGGTCCCAAATTCTACATCTTCATTAATTTCTTGTTTTGGATTCACTTCATTGTCACTCCTGATTTCAAAATCTATAATGAAGGGTAAATAATAACAAGCATGGTAAATACACAAAAAAATTATCCACCATGTGTCAGGTACTACACTGTGTTTTGTTTTGGTGCTTCAATTTAACCCAGAGCCTTCTTTATGTATGCTAGACAAACACTCTACCACTCTGCTACACACCTAGCCATACACTAAGACCATTACATGAATTACTTCATTCCTGATCACAGCCATCCTGAGTGTCAGGCATTATGATGAACAGGAGACCTCAACAAATGAAGTGACTAGCCCAAGTCATACCAGTAAATAAATGAGAGACAAGGTTCAGACCAATGTCTACCTGAAAAAAGATTCACGCTCTGAATTACTAGTTAAAAATATTGCTATAGGGGCCGGAGGGTTAGCTCAGTGGTTCCAGTGCCTGCCTCGCAAGCGCAAGGACCTGAGTTCGATCGCCAGTAACCACATATAATGCTGGGCGTGGAGACACGCCCACCAACAATCAACACCGCATACCACAATGCCGGACGTGGTGGCTCACGCCTGTAATCCCAGCACTCGGGAGGCAGAGACAGGAGGATTGCTGAGTTTGAGGCTTGCCTGGGCACCATAGTGAGCTCAGGGGCAGCCTGAACTACAAAGTGAGACCCTGTCTCCAAAAAGCAAAAAAAAAAAATATTGCTATAGGTATGATGGTACATGCCTATAATCCCAGCATTCAAGCGACTAAAGCTGAAGGATTTCAAGTTAGAGGGCAAACCAGGTTAGATAGGAAGCCCAAAAGGAAAAACAAAACAAAACAGAAGACTGAAGAAAAAAACAACAAACAAACAAAAATACATATTCTTGGTATTTTGAAAGAAAAAAAAAACTAGAGCCAAAGATTTAGCTCAGTGGTTCTGGCACCTGCCTAGCAAGTACAAGGTCCTGAGTTCAATCCCCAGTAACCACATACAACAATACAGGATGTGGTGACTCATGCCCACCAGCAATCAGTAAGTACCACATACCACAGAGCCAGGTGTGGTGGCTCATGCCTGTGATCCCAGAACTCAGGAGGCAGAGGCAGGAGGATTGCTGAGTTTGAGGTTTGCCTGGGCTACATAGTGAGCTCAGGGCCAGCCTGAACTACAAAGTGATACAGCTGTCTCAAGAAGAAGAAGAAGTAGGAGAAGAAGGAGAAGAAGAAGAAAAAAGAAGAAGGAGGAGAAGAGGAGGAGGAGGAAAGAAGAAGCAGAAGAAGGAAGGAAGAGGAGGAGGGAGAGGGGGGAGGGGGAGGGGAGGGAGAGGGAGGAGAAAGCTTACAGAAATATATAACATGAGATTCTAAGTTAAAATCCCTAACAGCCAGAGCCTAGATTTTTTTTTTTTTTTTTTGCTTTTTGGAGACAGGGTCTCGCTTTGTAGTTCAGGCTGGCCCTGAGCTCACTATGGTGCCCAGGCAAGCCTCCGCGAACTCAGCAATCCTCCTGTCTCTGCCTCCCGAGTGCTGGGATGACAGGCGTGAGCCACCACGTCCGGCATTGTGGTATGCGGTGTTGATTGTTGGTGGGTGTGAGTCTCCATGCCCAGCATTGTATGTGGTCACTGGGGATCGAACCCAGGTCCTTGCGCTTGCGAGGCAGGCACCGGAACCACTGAGTTAACCCTCCGGCCCCAAGCCTAGATTTTTTTATGTGTATGTATCAATTTTGTTCAACCTGTCAAGCCTTTACTATTATCATAACATATTTAGTAAGAACCTAGTTGGTTGGTGTGGAGAAAAAATTTTTAGCTATCTGTCATATCTTAGTTGACAGAAAAAGTGATTATTGGACTGAGCTACTTGCTTGGATTATTCTTAGCACTAAGTATATTGTATGACTTTAAATTAAAATAAAAATGTATCACATCTACAACTAACTTTCTATCAGACACTCCACTTTTGAAACTTGAGTTTCTTTGTATACTCTTCAGAAAAACGTTTAAGGTATGTTGGGGGAAAGAGCCATAAATAAATCAGCTTGGGGGCTGGAGATTTAGCTCAGTGGTTCTGGAGTCTGTCTGTCAAGCACAAGGCCCTGAGTTCAATCTCCAGTAACCACATACTACAATGCTGGGCGTGGTGACTCACACCTGTAATTCCAGCACTTGGGAGGCAGAGGCAGGAGGATTGCTGTGAGTTTGAGGTGAGCCTGGGCTACATAGTGAGCTCAAGGCCAGACTGAACTACAAAGCAAGACCCTGTCTCAAAAACAAATAAATATAGGGGCCGGAGGGTTAGCTCAGTGGTTCCAGCGCCTGCCTCGCAAGCGCAAGGACCTGGGTTCGATCCCCGGTAACCACATAGAATGCTGGGCGTGGAGACACACCCACCAACAATCAACACTGCATACCACGATGCCCTACGTGGTGGCTCATGCCTGTAATCACAGCACTCGGGAGGCAGAGACAAGAGGATTGCTGAGTTCGCGGCGGCTTGCCTGGGCACCATAGTGAGCTCAGGGCCAGCTTGAACTACAACGCGAGACCCTGTCTCAAAAAGCAAAAAAAAAAAAAAAAAAAAATCAAATAAATATATAAATAAATCAGCTTGATAAGGGATACATATGATATCCTTTCATTAGAAATCCATAATGCCTGATAACATATAAAAAGTACTAAGAGCTCTGAGGTAATGAAGCCTTGTAAATATTCTTATGCTCTTCCAAAATTACCTGGGCAGAAAACCAGTTTTTGGTACTTCTGTCCTTCTAAGAAATGCTTCATGGGCCGGTGGGTTAGCTCAGTGGTTCCGGTGCCTGCCTCACAAGTGCAAAGTCCTGAGTTCAATCCCCAGTAACCACATACAATGCTGGGCGTGGTGACTCATGCACACCAGCCATCAATACCACACACCACAGTGCTGGGCATGGTGGCTCACACCTGTCATCCAGCACTTGGGAGGCAGACACAGGAGGATTGCTGAGTTCGCGATGGCTCGCCTGGGCTACATAGTGAGCTCAGGGCCACCCTGAACTACAAAGCGAGGCCCTGTCTCAAAAAAAAAAAAAAAGGAATGCTTCATGGCTAGAGCAGAGATACACAAATTTTGCTTTTTTTATGATTTTCATTTCTTGACTTTTGTTGGATTGAGTAAAAAACTGGAGTTATAGACTACAATATAGGTGGGAAGATAACATCATTTATAGTTTCTACCCCTTTGTTTTTGCTTTGAGACAAGGTCTCACAAAGTAGCTTAGGCTGGCTTTTATTTTATTTTATTTTTTTGCAGTACTGGGGATCAAACTTGGGCCCTGTGCTTCCACGGTAAACGCAGTACCACTTAAGCCAAATCCCTGGCCAAGGCTCTAACTCGCAATCCTACTGCCTCACCCTCCTGAGTACTGTGATTACAGACATGTACCAGTTCACCTGGATTACATTTATTACATTTGCTTGGGTTTGTGGTACCAGGTATCAAACCCAAGTGTACTCTACCATGTACTACCATGCCCAGCTTTATGGCTGCTTTTCTACAGAAAGAAGTCAAGCAACATGAGACATTAGAGAAAGACCAGATTAAGGAGAAAACCCCTCACATTGCTTTTTGTACTGAGAATAGCTATGAGAATAAAGATCTCAGAAATGGATTAATCCTAGTGAATGACAGACTATATGGAGAACCATTCACATACCAACTCCTGTCAGGTCCTAACAGGATATAAAGTAAGTCAAAAGACTGTTCCTTTTAAGGATACATTGTTTATTCTAGTTACACCCAGACCAAAGGGCAGCTAGGAAAGAAGACAATTTGTAGACCTGGGGGTGGGGGGAACTATCCTCTCTTAATAGTATCTATGATCTCACTATTACAAGATTCTCCCTGAAAAACATTTGACACACTTGCAATCTATGATAAACTCTGAAGCATCTCTAGTCAAGAATGTCCTCAGATAAATGATCTAAGGCAAGGGTAAGGTCAAAAGCCAAAACAAACACAAGAGAGTGGCTTCTGCCCTCCTGTGAACCTAAGTCAGACCCCCTCATTTTCTACTATGGGAGAGTGAAAGCACCATTTATGGGGCATTTATATCCTGGCAAACACCATTATGTCAGACCAGTTTGGTCAGTGATCTGTACAAACAGGCTGAAGAATGGCAAGTGACTCAGGGCACAAGAAATCTGAATGTTTCTAAAATGCAAAGAAACATTTGTTTTCTTTTCAGACAATATGACCTAGATGCTTTCACATTCAAAGATTTGCCTGGGCATTGAACTCAAGCCAATATCCAATTAAGCGCTTAAAAAAAAAATCTAACAAGTAGGCTATGTTGAAAGAGCTAAACCATTTTGACACAGTTGCAAATGCAGGGGGAGGGGGAGTGTTTGTGTGTGAAAAAGGCCGAATCCTTACTTACCTAATGAGACAACATTTCCATAATTCTCCTGCATAACATCTCTGTAAAGGTCCCTCTGTGTAGGATCCAGAGGCCTCCATTCTTCCCGAGTGAGGTACATGGCCATATCTTCAAATGTCACCGGTGCCTGAAATCACACAATGCTCCCTCACTACTCGGTATCTAAGTGGTTAGTACCAGTTTTTCTTCTTGAAATTACAGACAGGGTTAGAAATGTTGAGGAGGCAAAGGCATTAAGTCTGATCTGTAGAGTCCAAAAAAGAAAAAAAAGAAAAGAAAAAAAGGACATGTGGTAAAAAAAAAATAAATAAATAAAAACAGCAAAACTGATCGCTCTGCTATGGTCTCACTCCCGGATACCCCTGCCCCACTTAAGGAAGCTTATACTCTGTGTCTTTTTCCACAACACACCTAACATTTACATCGCTCCACACTTACACGTGCAGCGTTTCTCTTTTCTTGGACTACCCTTCTCAGTCTAGCGCTTTATGGTCCTGCTCTGGTGCCAAACGCTCTTCGACTCCACCTCTCTGCGCCCCTCCACTCCTCCCTGGGACGCCCCAGAGAGAATTAGTCACTCCGACTTCTTGATCCCCACATCACAGACCTTCGTTGCTACAGTAAACAGCGCACAACAGCGCACTCATCGCGTTGTATCACGGTTAAGCCGGTGAGTCTTTCTCTTTACAGATCGTGAGCAGATGGGAAGCGCCCGTCTTGTCTTGTCTTTTAACGCCCCAGCATTTAAAGGCATACAGCAGGTGTTCAACATATGCTCGCTTGGGGCTAGACTGGCCCGGTGTTAGGCCCTTTTGGACAGAATACCGAAGCAAAGATTCTAGGGAATTTCCCACAGGGATGTGCAGAATAGAGACATGCCGGATGAGATGGGTAAGCAGAGGCAAGGTCTGAGAAGCCATCACCAGCTTACCTGGGACCCAGCCATGAGCAGGGTGGCTGCCATCTCCCGCACAAGGGTTCGCCTCCCAGGACAGCAGGAGAAGCAGCTAGCAGGCAGCGCTGAAGGAGGCGAAAAGCAGGGCGTGAGGCTCGGGGAAACAGGCCCTGCCCACTCCCCAGGGCAGGAGTTCTGGCCTTAAGGCGGGCAGGGAGGGCCTTGGAGCAGGGCCGGTAAACTCCCCCGGCTGACCCCGGCGTTTGACCCGCCCTCTGGGTCTCAGTCACCATGGGGTGGAGGCAATGCCAGAACCGACTTTGACAGCCCCCTAGCTGGATCCCTCCCTGCCGGAGGTCAGCCTGATTGTCCGCTGTATCAGGGAGGAGGCTCTCAGCCCAGCCCACAGAACGCCTCTGCTCTTCCATCTCGAGGCTGAGTCCTTTCCGGCAGCTACCCCAGCCAATCAGCTTGCGAAACTTGCAAAACATCGTACCAATCAGATGCCGAGCACTCGGCCCGCCTCCTGTAGCCTGTCCGGCCACCTCTACCACGCTTGCGTCTGCCCGGTGGCCTACAGGGAGTTGAAGTTCCACTGCAACGTACAAAGCCCAGTTGGAGGCCAAGACGAGAAGGGAAAAGAACAAAAGGGTGAAGAAGGAAGCGCGTCCTCCTAGCCAAAGCGGAGTATCTCTTGCTTTTTTTCTCCCCCTTTGGAGACCACAGCTCAATTAAACTAGGGAGGTGGTCCTACTTTTCCTCAAGTCCCCACAAAGCTTTTCTTGAATCAGATCTTATCTGTAATAACAGACTTAATTTAGGTGCTGGTGTGTGCAGAGATTCCCTGCGATTAGCTCTCATTTGACAGCCCACGCCAGAGGAAAGCAGCAACCGCCCAATCCCCCGGGGAGTCTGCTGCCCTTCTTCAACTTTGGGTCCCGCCCACTCACTACACCTCCCAGCGGCGCCCCAGGCACTGGTATTGGGCGTGCGGACTACATCTCCCAGAAGCCCTCGCGGTACCTGCCTCTTGTGGGCTAACTACAACTCCCAGCAGGCCACGCGCCGCACCTTCTGCGCTGGAGTGTGGTCTGTGGCCGGACTCCGTTGTCCGGATTTAGTCGCTGTTAACCCTATAGGGGCAGCCGACCACGTCTATCTAAAGAGAGTGCCCTTTGAAAGCGGGCTGAATTGGCGTCCATCGGAGGAGAGAAACCTTGAAAAAGCAGAAGCGTAGGTGGGGTAAAGCGGGAGACAGCTAGGACCCAGGGCCGGCGGTACTTATTCTGAGGCCCTGTCTGCCAAAAGGGCTCCTGGAAGCTCCGGCACCGAAGGGACCCTGGGCCTCCAAGGCCCTAAGTCAGGTGAATCTTCAGGATGTGAGCAGTCATTTGTGAAAGTTGGAAGCCAAAAACTCGAATCGCGGACAGACTTACCTCCTGACTTGCAAAAGATCTGCTAGGTTGCCGGCTGCAAGATCCAAGAGGCCTCAAACTGCAGATCGTTCTCTCGGGGCTCTGATATTCCGAGAGATTCTATCGATCTTTGGAAGATCCCGGAGATCCCAGGCCCTCAGGTAGATCTCGAATCCGTAGAGTTGCAGGCAAAGTCCAAAAACCGTAAGCGTAGACTCTCAGATCTCTCAGAGAAACCGTAGGTTCCCAGGCAGATGTCGGAGGCCACAGTAACTGGCCAAACCTCACCACCGGCAGGCAGCTAAACTGTATTCATCTGGAGTTCCGCGGAACGGAAGGACCTGCAGCCTTCCCTTTCCCCAGCCAAGATGAGGGAACTAGACAATGGAAGTCCGGCACTAGGCAAAGGAGGCATTCTGCGTGGGGGAAGAGCTTTGCACTCGCTGTAGTCTTGGAGAGGGAAGTGATGGAAAAAGAATATAGCAGCTTATTAGGGACTCCCACCCTCTGCAAGTTATAAATATCCCCAGAGCCTTGGCTACGTGCCCGGAAGCCTGTTGTCTAACTGTACAGGAGACTTCTCTGCCGAGGCTAGGAAAGGGGCTTTTCTTTTGTTTTGCAGATACATCCACCCACTGAAGGGCTTGGATTTTTTTTTTAAACATGATTCCAGGCCGTGCTTTTATTAGTGAGTATCCTGTTCTCAATGACCAGTTATTTATGCTTAAATTAATCAAGGGTCTAAAAAGAACTAGTAGGACCCTACCCGGCATCAGGCAGCACTCCTACTCCTACTCCTCTTCCCATCCCCAGAGTGGAGTTCTTTAGACGCCACAGAATTGTACTGTCTTACCCAGTGTAAAATTGACTTGGGCACTACTTAAGTTAGGATCCTTAAAGAGTGCCCAGAAGGCAGTATCCTTAGTGGAAAGAATGAGGACATCAGGGTCAGACAGAACTGGCTTAGAACCCAGGCTTCGTATCCTTCAGAAATCCATTTCATCATTCCATTTCCCTCTCTGTGAAATGGGAATAGCTATACCTAAGGATGTTGTGAAGACCAAGTAAGATGATGTGAAGCACTCTGCTCAGCTGACGGCCATTATTGTTAATGGTGCCTTTGGTGACAAGGGAGATTGCCAGGAAGGCCTGTGGATACAATGGATGGTCCTGAAATTCTGAGAAATTAGAGTGGCTCAGTAGCTGTGAAGATTTGAGGGTGACCTTATGCTCGCATTTGTTTCTGCTGGAAATTCAAACAGCACTGGTTGCCGGGCAGATTTGGTGGTCTCCGGTGAACACTGCTGAGCAGAGTTTCTTGGGGCTGCCCACTAGCTGCCGAAGACCACAAGACGGGCCGGCTCCTTGCAGTCTTTACCTGTGTCTTGTAGGTTTCTAACTGGCCCTAAGGTCTGAGTCCCTGAACCCAGTGGGGACTCCTTTCTCTGGCAAATAGCGTTGTCAGTGTTCTTCAGCCTCCCACCACCCCTTTCTCCAGGGTGTTAAGCCCTTCTTTGTCCTCCCCAGTTTCTTTCATTCTTGGCCACTGCCTGGGGCCAGGATGCCCTTTAAGCCCAGCTTGGCTGCCCGCCTCCTTCTGTGAGTAAGGGCTTTTCTTTCCTCACCTGGGACCCTCTGGAGGGTGGAAGTGAAGCCTGGCTGCCAGCAGATGACTGCTTTTCTCAGCCCTTGGGGCATTGCGGAGAGGGAGGGGAAAGGACAGTGCCTGAGGGGCTTCCTGTTGCAGCTTTCGGCTGGACTCTGAGGGTTGGGGTCGCTGGAGGAGGAGAAGGAGGTAGCTTCCTGCCCTATTGTTCAGGACTTCAGGGTTTCTCGGGAATATTTATTGTGTGTGAGTTTTCAAGAACTACATAGAAAACAGTCCCCATCACTGGGCAGATGACCAAGCCCACTGTGCTCAGAGGCTGCAGTACTGCCTGTCCCTGGGGAGTGGACCAGACAGCAGTGTGGCCAGGATCTCAGATTCAGGGGAGGTGTTGCACTGTGTCAGATCCACTCTCCGATTTGGTCAAAGACCCTCCTTTGATATCTTTAAACTTGTGCCCCATAACCAGACCACTGTGCCTGTGTAATGTTGTAACTTATTGTATTTTTAAAAATCTTACAGTTATCCTGTGAGTAGCACAACAATGTTGTAAATTTTTCATATAAGAAGCTTTATACTGTTAAAGCGATAAAAACTTTGTTCCAGTGTTTGTCCTGTCTTTGTTTTTAAAGACAGGAAATGTTAAGAAGCTGCAATAACCTGGCTTTCCCTAACTCCTGCCGGGAAGAGTGGTGGAAGCTCATCACTGCACCAGGACTTGGGGACAGAGCACACAGTCCCCATGATCTCCCATGGGGTGAGCCAGTCTGCACCCAGGAAGGAGGACTCCTCGCTGGGGAAGAGGGAAGGAGGCTTCCCATGGAGGGTAACGTCCGAGCTGGCTCGCAAAGAGTGGAACAATTTTTTTTTTTTTTTTGAGACAGGGTCTCGCTTTGTAGTCAGGCTGGTCCTGAGCTCACTATGTAGCCCAGGCAAGCTTCGAACTCAGCAATCCTCCTGCCTCTGCCTCCTGAGTGCTGGGATTACAGGCGTGAGCCACCATGCCCGGCAAGTGGAACAATTTTGGACATGGAAAAGGTGGGAAGGAAAGTTCCGGTCTCAAAACAACATGTACAGTCAATCACTGTGGCACATCATATAATTTCAACCTTGTGAGAAGCTGAGGCAGGAGAATCACAAGTCTGAGGCCTGCCTTGGCAATTTAGAGTGACAGCAAGAGTATCTCAACATTTTTTTAAAAACTTGTTTTTTTTAAGGGCCTGGGGCTGCAGCTCAATGGAAAGGGGCGCTGGGTTCAAAACCTGGTACTGAAAAGAGAGAAGAGAGAGATGGAGAGCACAGGAGAGGAGGAAAGAAAAGAAGAACATGCAGGAAGGCAGAGATGTGAAAGGCTAAGAGGAAGAGTCTCTGCGCAGGCGCCTGGGACTGGCCAGGAAGGAGCAGATGGACTCTGCGGGAGGGTGGAGCACGAAGGACCGGGAAGCCTGCCTCGGATTTCTGCTGCTTTTCTGCAGGGAATATTGTCCAAAGCTATGTAGAGCCAGGCGTGGTGGCTCACCCTGGATTCTCAGCTACTCTGGAGCCTGGGACAGGAAGATTCACAATTCAAGGCAGCAGCCAGAGCAACTTAGCAAGACTGTACCAAAATAAAAATAAAAAGGCTGGCAATGTAGCTCAGTGGTAGAAAGCTTGCTTAGCATTCACCAGGCCCTGGCTTCCATCCCCAGCACCACCAGGGGAAAAAAAAAAAAAAAAAGACAACTACATTAAAAATGTATAACCAACATATTGTCATCGACCTTATTTAGAGACACCAAATAGGCCTGATTATTGAAGCTTACTTGGTACCAGACACTGGACCGGGAAATCGGACACCACCCCTCACTCTGACAGAGGCCGGTGTGAGGATTAAACGTGGGACCCACAGCACCTTGGCACCTGCGGGAGAATGAAACACTCCACAGACGCTCTGTGAGGAGAGGCTGTATTTCAGACGGACTCAGAGCATGACTAGGGCCTTGGATTCAAATCCAGACTCTGCTGGAGCTCCTCAGCACGCAAGGAGTGCAAACAATGATATAGAAGCTGGCTAAGAGGATCAGACATGCAAGGCCAGGCTGGCAAATGTAGGGAGACTCTGTCTCCAAAAAGTGCTGGCACCGTAGCTCAGTGGTGTAGAGCACACGGTTTGGATGTGTGAGGGCCCGAGTTCAATCCCCAATACGAGACCACAAAAAAAGAGTACAATGATATAAACTCAGACAGAACAGCAGTTGCCAAGGGGAGAGGAAATGAGGAGCTGCTGAATAGAGATTGGTTTGTAAGATAAAAAAAATTTCTGGGATTGGTTGCACAACTGTGTGAATCTTGTATGTAACTTGAATGTACTTAACTCCACTAAGCTGTGCACTTAAAAACAGTGAGGGCTGGGGTGCAGCATCGTGGTAGAGTGCTCACCTAATCCACACAAGGCTGAGGGCTGAATCCCAGCACCACGCATGCGCGCATACACATAGGTTAAGATGGTTTGGGCCGGAGGGTTAGCTCAGTGGTTCCGGCGCCTGCCTCGCAAGCGTAAGGACCTGAGTTCGATCCCCGGTTACCACATATAATGCTGGGCGTGGTGGCTCACGCCTGTAATCCCAGCACTCGGGAGGCAGAGACGGGAGGATTGCTGAGTTCGCGGCGGCTTGCCTGGGCACCATAGTGAGCTCAGGGCCAGC
>PVIC010022074.1:0-27998 GCA_004025085.1 Thryonomys swinderianus
GCAGCTCAAGCCAGCCAGGGTTTCCACAGCTCAAGTTGTTGCTTGGATCCCTCTTCTGCTCCTCTGCTCCTCCGATCTGCTGTACCTCTGTGGGGTGAGATTGAGTCTGAGAGAATCCTTTTGGTCTGCATATTTAATTCTGCATATTAATTCTCTCAACTGACAGCTTTCTGGGCCTCGACAATGATCACATATCTGTTAGAACCAAATTTTGGGGACTGGGTACTTTACATACAAAAGATGCTGATTTGGTTCAGGCTTACATAGAAAGTCCACATGACCAGTCCTGGCATCTGAGTTATATCATGACTGCCATGTGCAGTAGGGGCAAAAGTGTGAGCAAAGAAACAGAATGGGAGGATAGGGCTTTTTTTTTTTTTTATAAGAACCTGGTTTCGAGAGAACTAATCCACTGCTAGGAGACCTGTCCCACTTCCTTGACACACAAGCCATCCATTCATGAGGGTGGATTTAATGACCATCTACTAAGTTCAACCTCTTAAATGGTTCAGTGGACCCTCAACACTGCTGCACTGGAGGAGACCTGTTTCCAGCACATGCATCTTTAGGGGACAAATCACATTCAAACCACTGTACCCTAAAGTCTGTTAAAATATTATCCTGGGCTGGAGATTTAGCTCAGTGGTTCCGGTGCCTGCCTTGCAAACACAAAGTGCCTGGCATGATCCTTGGTAACCACATACAACAATACCGGGCATGGCTCAGTACCACATACCATAGCACTGGGCGTGGTGACTCACATTTATAATCCCAGCACTTGGGAGGCAGAGGCAGGAGGACTGCTGAGTTTGATCCTGGCCTGGGCTACCTAGTGAGCTCAGGGCTAGTCTGAACTACAAAGGGAGATCCTGTCTCAAAACAACAACAAAACAGTTTAGTGCTGGAAAATTGGATAGCTTGTTAATATATTACAAAGAATAGTTCAAACATCTAATTTAAAGCTCTTGCCAGTATGGGAGAGCCTTTGCTAACAAATATATTTTAGATCCGGATGATTAAAAAATTATCCTTTCTCCAAATAACCCAAACCACAACCCTTCATGCTACTGGCAGAAACTTGCATAATCCAGCTGCTCTTTAGATTCTTAAAGAGAAAAAAATTAATCAACAAGTGGAAAACATAATTTTCTAAGTGGAACTTTGAAACTGGGTTCAGGAAAAACAGTAGAAATGATCACAGTGAATTTGATAGCATTTAAGATTCTCTTTCATCTTATAAAAATTGGTGGCTCATGCCTGTAATCTCAGCACTCTGGAGGCAGAAGCAGGAGGATTACTGGGTTCCAGGCTTGCCTGGGCTGCATAGTGAGCTCAGGGCCAGCCTGAACTACAAAGCAAGATCCTGTCTTAAAAAAAAAAATTACATATTGGGCCAAGGAACTTTTACTCTTTAAGTGGTTATAGACTTTTAACATGTATATTACAATTCTAAATGAAAGTATTTTGGGTGCTGGCAACAGTGATATATATGATATAGTAGTTGAAGTTGATAATATTTTACTGTTTTTAGTTTGATTAAGGTATTGGTTACAAACACATGGATCTGAGGTAGTTTATTTAGAGAAACATTGGGAAGTCATAGTATCTAAGTAGAGAAAGCTCAGTTAATGATTATGTAGAATTTTAGAAATTGGAATCCTAAGTGAAAGACTCCTCTATCCTATTGTCAGAACCTGACTGCCTTATTCATTATAAAATATTTACGTTTCATATCTTGCCAAAGGCTACTGCCTTGAATTCTGATTTTTAGTTCTTGTTAAAGGCATGTTTGTGAAGGATAGTCACTGAAAAAGATTGCCAACAAGATTTGAGTCCAGTTTGCCTTTTGGGTATTTCATATTTTACCCATAGACCAAACCAACCTTTAGAGAGAGATGTATTTGGGCTGCATTAGTTAGAGTCACTGTGAAAAATAGGCCTGAAGACATTGGGATAGGAGAGTAAAAATCTAATTGGTGAAAGGTAACTGGGAATTCACGTGAAAGTGGGAGTAGCGGGAGTCAAACTTCCTGGGCTTGAGAAGAATTGAGAAGGGATGTGTGTGGATTTGGAGACCACACATAATGCTTAGAATGGTGATAACCAGTTCTTTTCCCCACAATTGAGAACAGTGAACAAGGCAGTAGAGTTCAGAGAAAGGGTTTGGAATTGCTCAGTTTTCTCTAAAATGAAGATCTACTGAACTTTTCTCATCCACTCTTTCCTTGATTTCTCTCTGTTTCCTATTTGCCATACTATGAGCAGCACTTCTCTGCAGTGCCCTGGTGCCATGCTGTTCTACCTTGGAAATCGAAAGTAGGCTGTTCTTTTTCTTCTGTTCTACTTTATTTTTGGCTTACCATAGGGAAAAAGAGAACTTAAAAATAGCTATAGCAAAGTACAGAACTTGATTAAGCTAGAGAATTTTTATCTAAGTGAAGTCCTTTTCTGGAACTGATTTTCCAAAATCCAATGAATTGCTGTCAATTAGTCTTGTCTATTTTTTTCCTCCCTGGTGGAGAGTCTTATTTTCCATAAGTTTTAAGAATAGCATGGGAGGAACTGAGCTTGGATAATTCTCTTCAGATCTGGTGTTTCTATTCCCCTGTGATAGGCACAGAGGCAACACCCTCATGTCTAAATTTCTCCATAAAAATGGGAGAATGTGGTGCAATGACTCCTTATTTTTGTTAGAATGGAGATTGTTGTGTCTTTATAATATTTTGTCATCAATCTCCAAATTTACTGGAATACTATACTTAAAAATCCCTCCTAAAAAGAGCCTTTTAAAGCTTTCACGGCTTTACTGATTCAGGAAAACTTTGTACTTGTAAATTACCACTAGCTCTGTGATTCTGTCCCACCAGGATATAGATGGGCATGGGACCAAAACATACGTCAGATCCATACCCTTGAGTCTGATTGGAAATAATGTTCCATTAATATGGATGTCATTATAGTAGCTTCGAAAATGTTCTCCTAAAGGTTAGGACCATCATTCAAAAGATGATAACATTCAAAGATGATAACAAAAATCTCAAAGGGAATATCACATTCCTAAGGATTTTAGATTATTTGTATTGTTCTTGGTCCTTGCTGTAGTGCACGCATCTTACTCAGGGCACTTTGAATAAAAACAGCCCTACAGTGTAGATTTCCATGCTCAACCTGAGCTGGGTATTTGGGTAGTGGCATTAGTAAGAGAAGTGTTACTACTTTTTCTTTCAAGAATTACTTCTCACAGTGTGTATTTCTAGAAGGTATCACCTTTTGATAAACACAGAAGAATACCTCCCCAGTTCAGTGTTGGGTAGGGAGAATCATACACTTATTTATGTTTCACACTGACTTCTCTTCAGGACTCATTATTTAGAAGTTCATCTTATTTTATTTTAGTTTTAGATTATATATGCAAAGCCCATGCTCCCTCATTCATTTAATTAGCTCCTCCTGTGGGTAACAGAAGGAGTAGCTAAGAGTCAGCACCTTTTTGGTGCCACACCATCCTATCAGTCTCCTACAGATTTCACTGTATTTTATGACAGAAACAGCAGTGAGACTTAACCCCAGCCCTGGCCTTTAACCAAACTCTAAGACAAAAGAAACATTTTCTTCTTTAAGTTGTCGGTGTTGGGTCTTGACCTCTTAACCTCTTAACAAATCCTCTTAACCATTCTGTTTACTTTTGTGAAAGAAAAATAATTCAAGCAAAGGATGGGATTTATGAAAGGAAAGAAACATAATTAAAAATTTTTAAAAGGCTCTATATTTTCAGCAAGAAGATGCACTCTTTTAAATGTTAACTTCCTGGAGCAAATAAATGTCTACTGTTTTTCGGTAATATTAAGGAAAGTTGCTGGTTATACAGTCATTGTGCTTCTGCCCACTTTTTTTTTTCAAGTAACCATTGGATTTTTTGCATTATACATAAAAGCTGAAATCCTACAATGCTTCCTCCTTAGGAGCACTAATGAAGGCTTCAGATTAGAATCACTTTCTTTGAACATAGCTCTGCATGCTCATACTCACAGCACTATTTTTTAGTTTTGAAATTGGCCTTCAAGTAGCCAAGGCTGTCTTTACTCTCAGAACAATCTTCCTTCCTACCTTAGCCTCCTGAGTGCTGGGATTATACCCACCATGCCAGGTTTATCCTGTCTTTTTTTTTTTTTTTTTTTTTTTGACCCAGGGTCTCGTTTTGTAGTTCAGGCTGGCCCTGAGCTCACTATATAGCCTAGGCAAGCCTTGAACTCAGCAATCCTCCTGCCTCTGCCTCCCGAGTGCTGGGATTACAGGCATGAGCCACCACGCCCGGCTATCCTGTCTTTCTTGACCTCCTCTTTCCTGTTTCACCACTACTAAAGCAAAAGCTTTTTGTGGTGAATTTTTACCTTTCACAGTCTACAAACTCAGATGTGCCAAAACAAGACTTTTGCTTTTGTATAACTGAACTTAATTTCCTGTCTGAGTTTCTATTTTTCTGGTGATAGAAATTTGACTTTAATTCAGTATGTTTCTTTGTTTTCCTCCTCCTGTGGACATGTCTTCACTGAGAGGCCAAATGAGATGATGATATGTTGTAATGGTTTGGGTGGAGTGAGTCCTTAGTGTTTATGGGACCATTCTGAGACGTATAGTGTGCTAACTAGTCTTGATTACTGATATCTTTGTGTGGTGACTTCTTAATTCTTTGCAGTGGATGAATTAAATTTCAGGATGCTTAAATCCATTTGAGAAGGATGGAAGAAATACAAAAGGCAGAGAACGTAATTATCTCAACATATTTTGACAATATTACTCCGATTTACATTTGGGGTGAATTTTTAAAAAGCCTTTGTGTAAGAATGGAACATTAAGGCTATTTTCATTAGGAAATAGTAGGCACTTTTCAAAATAATTTGAAGTGAAATACATTAAATAGTCCAAGCAAAGCAATTTTAAGGAACAGCCATTTAACTCATCTTCTAAAGATGAGGAACTAAATCGCTTCAGAAATCTATGCTTTCATAAATTTACTGAAGGATTGACTTGTGTGCCCCCCTAAGTCTGTGAGGAATGGAAAATAGGTCCTTATCTATTTTCTATTTATTAACAATGCTTTGGTTGGTAAATTAATTTTTTTAACTTAACGAAGAGTTAAAAAGAACCATTGATTCACTGAGCCCATCTGAAACAGAGACAGGTCAAAACAGACTTCTTTTGATAATTACTTCCATTTTGAGAACATAAGTTTGCATTTCAAGCCACTTAAATTTTTTGGGCTGATGCATTTCTTTGCCTCCCAGCTGTCCTAGGCTGTGTGTCTCCTCTGCTATGCACTTCTGCTTTGTTATTTCTGCTGTGGAGCGAACCATCATAAACTGAGCTTACTGACACCATGAACCAAAATGGATTTCTTTTTTTTTTTTTTTTTTTTTTGAGACAGGGTCTTGCTTTGTAGTTCAGGCTGGCCCTGAGCTCACTATGTAGCCCAGGCAAGCCTCGAACTCAGTAATCCTCCTGTCTCTGCCTCCCGAGTGCTGGGATGACAGGCATGAGCCACCACGCCCGGCCAAAATGGATTTCTTTAAATTGCAGGTGTTGGATATTTTGTCCTGTTTGCAGGAAAGTGAGTAACACAATCTTCTACCTGTGAAATATATAATCAAGATGCAAGGACAAGCCATTTATGAATCATATGCTATGTGCTGTATCAGATAACAAATACGTGCTATATGGGCCTGCCCTCTACAAGCTTGTAGTATAGTATAGGATACATATAAAGGCAACTAAATTATAATTTAGTGTGAAAATAAATGAGAAGTTATGGAAGTAGCTCACAAAAGAGAATGAGGTAAGGTACAATCTGGCTTCTAGATTCAGGGGAGGTCTTACAGATGAAGAATTCTGGAAAAATGAAGAGATTGTTGGTTAGAGAAAGAAGGAATAGGATTTTTAAAATGTAGGAGCAAAAATTTGAAACTTCATCCAGTGAAGGAATTTGAAAGGCAATGATTCTCTTTAAACATATAACATGATACAGATTTAAAATATTTACTGTTTTACATAAAGTTCTATGCTAAAGGAGTATCTGTCATTTTCCAGATTATTGAGAGGCATTGTGGGCCTATCACTCTTGAAATCTTACTTGTTTTTGAAGTAGGGTTTCCCTATGTCATGTAGGCTGGCCTTGAACTCCTTGGCCTTGAACTCCTTGAACTCAAGTGATCTGGCCTTAGCCTCCCAAGTACCTGGGCTTATGGGTTTGCACTAATATGCTTTGTTTCACTATTTTTTTTTTTCCTTTTGAGACAGGGTCTTGCTTTGTAGTTCAGGCTGGCCCTGAGCTCACTATGCAGTCCAGGCAAGCCTCGAACTCAGCAATCCTCCTGTCTCTACCTCCCGAGTGCTGGGATTACAGGAATAAGCCACCACGTCCGGCTGTTTCACTATTTTTTAAAGAGCCTTTCAATAGTCATTTTTAAAAAGCCTTTCAATAGTCATCTGTCCACTTTAATATTGACCAATGTCCCTTTTCTTGTGCTATTCTTAGCTAAAGATAAAAAATAACTTCCTTAAGTCTTTGTAAAAAAAATCTGTCCATATTCAGTTCTGTCAAAATACAAATTGAAGAAGAAAACTGTGTTCTTTTCATGGATGGTATAAGTCATTGAAATTATAAGTGATCAAAACAACTCATTTAATAATTTCAACCACTCGTAACAAACAAAAATAAGGTGACTCTTATTTCACTCTTACAAATGGATTGAATGATAGAGTTGATAGTTCTCGCAAATAAATGCAATTTTTGAAAGAAAAAAATGTATTACTATGAGAACCTCAACATTTAACAATTATCTTCTTTGTAGCAGATTATGGAATTGTGTGAAGAAAATGCTTACAGATATGAGAAAAAGAGGAAGTTAAGTATTCTGGTGAAATTTTGTATACACATACAGAGAGGGTAACATCATGTTTGGAAATCCTGAGTACTTGTTCCTACAATTATGAATGAATCTCTTTTAATTCCAGGATTTACCATCTTGGCTTCAGCCCAGGGGACATTATCAAAGGATATGTAAAAAGAAGTTTAATTAATACTAAGGGGTTGGGTATTTGCTTTTTTTGAGTTCTCTCTTAGGAACCTATTGCTATGTGGTAGAAAAACTTGATATGAATAATGAAGAGCAATGTGGATGGAGTCCTAGAGAATTAATAGTTTTCTTGGGCATGCCAGCTGAAGGCAGCTGCATGAGTAAACATAATATAGAATAAGAGAACCACTAGTAGAACCCTGCCAGAATTTCTGAAAACAGTATTTGAAGAAATAATACATTATTATTTGAAGAGGATGTGTTATACTCTAATGGAATACTAAAACAAGCTACAACAGAGACTTAACAAACTTTGTACGTTGTTCTTAAAAATTATCCATTAACTTGGTCCTGATAATCCCCTTTATCTGTTTTTCCATAGTTTCCTTCTCCTTTTCCATAGTCATATGGATGGTTGATCTTATAGGCAGTATGAGTTGGGAGACATCAGCAAGCGCTACTTACCCCAGAATATAGTGTATAGCCTGTACCAGTACTTGAAAGCCTCAATGTAATGTAAATAATGATTTTTCCTCTTTGTCTAAGATTCCTATCTTCACGTATGAACATACAGCTATCCTTGGAAACAAATTACCATTCTTCATGATTCATTATTGAGCCAGAGTTAGTCTGTCACCCTGCCTTCCGAGGACATGGCTGAGAAAGGGCTCAGGGCCTTGCCAGAGATCTACACCCCACATGGATGGTTTCTGCGGGGGGCCAGTTTCTCACTTACTTCTTGGCCTGGTTCACTCCTGGTCTTGCTTTAGCTCTTGATGCCATTAACACTTTCTTGGGGGAAACAGTTCCTCAGCCTTGTGATAAAGACACTTCTATTATAGACTGTCACATTTCTTCTCTGCAGAGAACTTATCACAGTTATCATTTGATCTTCTTAATATGTATTATATTGTATTTATAACCTCTGGGACTATAAGCTCCAGGTAGACAGAGATCTTGAGCATTTTAACTGATGTAGTACAGCACTCACACCTTGTCAGCAAAGGAAATAGTTCTCAGACTCCCTATAGGACTTGAAAGCACAGACCTATGGAATCCTACATGTTTTTCCTTATATATACAACTTATGACAAAGTTTAATTTATAAATGAAGCACTATAAGAGATTAACAGCAATTAATGAAATAATTATAAAAATGTACCATATCAGAATTACATGGATGTGAACTTTCTCTAGAGAGTCAAGACAAAGACTAACATTTTTGGACTATGGTTGGCTGTGAGTAACTGTGAAATGCAAAACTGCCAATAAGGATGAATTACTGTGTTCCCAATACCTCGAATATACTTGGGCCATGGAATGTATTCAGTATTTGTTAATGAATGAAGATTGTGGAAGAATTAAATTCTCTCTCTTACTTAGTTTGGAAATTCTGTGCCTGGGCTTGGTGTTGTACTGAGGGGAGAAGAGTAGGTGGCTGACATAATGAAACCATAGTTCAGGTGGGTAAATGAAAGCTGAGAGTGCTGCCCTGGAACAAAGACTTAAACCAACATAGTTTCCTTACAATGCCTCATCCATTTAAATTCTATTCATGAACCAAACCGTTCCCAGAAACAGGAAAACTAATAAGAGCTAACATGCATCATCGTAAAACCATCCCTGAGATGCCAGAAACACAACTCCCATTTTTCCATGCATAATAAAAAGCTTCTCTTTCTTTTCTAATTAAATAATTTCAGATTTGTGAAGGAAGAGCTAAAATCTTTACTACCCTTCGCAATTCTCAGATTTATCTCCATTAAAGTCTATAGTAATTAAAAATATTTATAGTGGACTTACTAATGTGAGCAGAAAAAGGAAGTGATGAAATTTTAGATTGTATTTTAATATTGCTATTCTGACTTTGAATGGGTTGAGCAAGAATAACAATCACAGCTTAACCAATGTTCAACTGATGAAAAGCATTTTATACTTCTCTGAGGGGGTGAGTCCAACGCCTCCATTTTGATTTCCTGACAGATCACCGCTGTTTGTTCTTCAATTCAGAATATCTAGAAAGTAATTGACTTGGAAAAGCTTTTCCTAAAGGATGGTGCTAATGGTAGGTAAGAGAAAAATGGGTTATATGACCATATACATTTGGAATATGTTAGATTAAACAAAAGTGGGTGTTTTTTCTTTTAAAAGGACATGATTGATAAAACTATGCATTGTAAATCTCCAAGGAAAAAAGATATAATATACAACATTGTCAATTAATTAGGACATTTTTGTTTAGTAAGTTCTTTAAAATTTAAGTGGGTTATAGTAAATATTTTGGGTGATGTAACCTCAATAAATCTCTTGAATTTGGAGACATATATACACGATCAAATCCTCAGTTAACATGGCATTTCTCCATTTGTCCCCAGAATCACAGACCTATGATCTTGTTCTAGGAGCCATTTCCTGAGCTCCTGTTTCTAGAGGGTGCTGACAGTCATAATGGTTAACCTTTGTTAACACTCACCAAGTATCAGGCATGTTATAACTATTAACCAGACAGAACAATCTTTGGAGTAGGTATCCCATTTTATACATGTGGGTTCAATCAAGAAAGTGGTAGAGTTGGGTTGTCCTTTCACTCACAACTATAATGCTATGGCATCATAGGACTGATTTGCTAATTGACATTAGTAAACAGCTTTTTGATACATTGGGAACTCCTTGTAATTTGTGAATTTTGCAATGCTAAACAAAAAAGGCAAAAATGTTGTTTAATGTACCTGCTTGACATTTGCTTAACTTCATACATGTGTTTGGCCAAGTCAGTTTTTCCAAAAGATTTTTTTTTCACCTTTTAGACATACAGAATCTCTTTTTGGTGTGGTGCCATGAGAAGCCTCTTGCACTTCACTCCAAGTGTCTGAACTATGAATGTTAAAATGCGGACTGCTTTTGAGTTCCTGTTCTCTCTGCTGCTCTCCTCCTGTGCCCTTCCCTTTCCTTCATTTGTGTACTTAAACATAGACATCCACACAACATGGTTCAAATAATTCAACTGCGAAACTGTGTTGTAGTTCTGGTGCTAATTACCACTCATTGCTTACTAGAAAATTAGAATCTAGTAGTGAAGCCTGGTTTGGACAGGATCTCTGTCTCTTGGATTCTTCTCTTTGTTCTCTGGATTCTTCATTGTCTTCTGATTCTTCTCTTTGTCCCTTGCTTTTCTATGTTCCCTACAGAGGCTATTCCTTTACAGCACAGCCAATAAGATGTCCTTCATTGGTTGCAGTTTGCATTTTAGACTCACCCATTAAAAAAACTGTGAAACCATATGGTAGCTCCTTCATATTACTCACAGCTACTCTTTCTCATATGCTTATGAATAAAATCAAATACAAAATCATTAGTTATTAGAGGCAAAAGATTGCCAGAGCTAGATAATAGTCTACAAATAGTGTTTAATTCTTGAGTTCAGTGAAAGGTTTCTTGTTTTGTTCTGAATTACAAAAAATTATCAGTTTCTTAAGTCAGGAGAACTTAATATGAATCCAACACTGATTTATCTTCTCAATTTAAAGCTTATTTTCTTTCCCTTTAAAATTCTCTTAAATATTTGATTTACTTTTGCTATATCTTCATCTCTCCTTGAACACCCCTACCCTAGTTACTCATCTGCAATAATTCTTGAAAGTCAACAATGACCTCCTTATTACCAAGTATAAACCTAAAAATGTATTTTCTTAGACATTTCTTTAGCGAGCTGCTTTGGAAAAACATCCCTAAGTGGCACTCTATGTACTACTATTTTAATTAATTTAGTGTATAAGCAAATGAATTCTTTGGATACTTCATTTTCTCTTATATCAAATTTAACTAAAACTCCTTACTTTTTTTACATACCTATGCTGCTTCCAATCCACTTTCTCCCTTTTACAAGCCTGTGGTTTTTAAAAAAATTTGTTTATTTTTAAACGACTCATTTTCTATTTTTTGAGATCAGGTTCCTGAGTTTACCGTGCAATGAGTTGACTGTTCCTTCAAATTTTGTGTCAACTACCAAGTATGACAGTATTTTCATTGAAATAAAAATCTCTTCCTTATTTTGTAGGTCTTAGGACAAGAGTGAATAACATGAGCCAGATCATTCTCCAAGGCTAACTTTGATCTGATAATCAAGACAATTTAGGTACAAACAGCAATGAATGTAGTGTATTATACTCACATTTCTTCAATTTTTGTCCAGATGGATATCTTTATAAGCTTTGTCAAAGGTCTTCTAAAAAAACACAAAAATAGAAAACTGACTAACCTAATAAACACATGAAAATAGAAATGAGTAGGTCTTGTTTCTTATGAACTAATTCAGATTCTTACTCAGCATGGCTCCTTTTTGAAAGTCTCATCATTCGAGCTTTTAATAAAATGTTCTAGAACAGCTGAGGGAGATAGCATTTTTCCAGTCTATCATTTAAAAATATCTACCTCTTGGTACTTTTGGTAGAATGTATTTGCCCTTCATCAGTCTTTTAGTGTGTTTTTCTTGTTTTTCTTGAATCTCTGAAGATGGCTGGCAACAAATTCATTTATCTTAAGGAATGTTCTAGACAAATTTTAGGTCCTGTATAAAGTCCTCTCATTTACTTTTTCCAGCTGAAAGTTCATTCTATCTTTACAGTATATAAAGCAAAATAGGATTTGAGAATTGCTAATATTTACAGGTATGTTTAAGAAGTACTGCACAGCATTTCTAAGATCTCAGACTTTAAAATGACATCTTTAACTCAGGTTGACTGCTGAATTCTTTTAGATTTCTTCCATCTTCCCCAGCTCTTTCATTTCCATTTGGTTTAACACTGAATCTTTTCAAAATTAATTTTATATGTTACAATTTAGATACACATAATGATCACAGATATACATAATAATAATCATAAGGAATTTGCACCTGTATGTGATATGTCTTGATTCTTATTTTCCTCACTTCCCCTCACTGTCTTTCAATATCTCTTCCCTTCCTTGTTCACAAAACTTTATTTCAATTTTCTTCTTTTTCTCACTTTTCTCTTTCCCCTTCTTATTTTCCCTATCCTTTCTCCCTAGTTTTTCTTTCTTTTTGAATAATTTCTTCATATCTCATAGTATCTATTATATATTTTGGTCCTTATTTACACTTTCAGTTTCTCAAAAAGAAAGACAATGTTATATTTACACATATGTGTCTGATTTATTTCACTTAAGAGTATGGTCTCAAGTTGAATCCATGTACCTAAAAATTTGACACCGATTCTTAACCTTATATTCTATTGGCTGTTGTATTATTTACTGATATTGCATAATTCACATTGTCTAATTCAAGAAAAACTGACATAATATTCTTGGAAACAAAAGTCAGTTATCTCTTGTTAAGCATACAAATAAGCAGAAGGGACAAAAGTTTATGAATATTTTAGGGCAGGCTGCTATTCCTAAGCATTCAGTGTGCAGTGGGGATAGATCAATTTATTTTATACATATAATTACATAGCTAATGTGGTAAGTATCTAACTGAAAGTTAGCTAAAGGATCTGTAGAATACAGTGTGTTCCTCAGCCTCTAGTGAAATTCTGACACTTCTTACTAGAATTGAAATTCTTCCATCAAAATACCCATAATGGTTTAATAATTTATTTCCCTTAGTCTCAATCTACTTCTCTGTAAGCTTCTAGAGTATGATGGTGAAAAAGGGGGAGGAGAACAGAATCTTGGTTAATGTAGCATAAAAAGATTAAAAAACCATTCTTGAGCATTGGTATCATTTGAGGACCCATAGTCACTGGTAGTAGAAAGAGGTAGTAGAAAGGTAGTAGTAGGTAGTAGAAAGGCCAGTAAGATTGGAAATACAGCTCAGACTAATTATCAATTTGTGTAAATTCAAAATAAATTGAAATAAATATTTTTAGCTTTAGCCATAATTTTTACATTTAACAAATGTTATTCTGTCTCAGAGCAACAAAAAAGCACCACATTATGCTTTGTTAATACAGATTCAGTAAGGTTGCCAGGAACAGTTCTGAAATTATCTTCTTTTTCACTAGATGGTGCTTGTGAGCCAAAGAGAAGAAAAATTGAGCTTATGGTTTATTCACTTAAGGGAACAAAGAAATTTGTGAATTAAATAGAACAAGGCAATGAAAAATTAAGCAGTTTATGACAGACAGAACTTTCTAGTTTAGTTAAACTATGTGGAGAAAACTTCATCTTCCTTTCTGGTAAAAATGTTAAACTCTTGGAAGAAAACATTAACTCATTAAGGCCATTATGGTCATCAAACTGTGAGTACTTTGAGGGGTAAACCCAATAAATTAAGATTTTTCTGTATTCTTTACTCTCCTAAAAATACTACATAAATCTTCAGCAGGAAGTAAACTCATTTGAGTTGTTACTAGCATGAAAGTATTGCTTTATTACCTGTTTTGTGAAATGGGTTGTTATACAGATTTTTAATTGCTGCCTTATAGGCATGATTATTTTACCTTCATCCGGGGGCATTATCTGGACCTATAGTGGTTGAGTTTAAACTGTAGACCTGCCTATGACTACCTGGTAATGTCAGTACTTTTACCTATCCATACTTATTTTCCCTGATTTTACAAACAAACGTGTCATGTTCCTAACCCATAAGATTGTTGTGAGTTAATGTTTGTAAAAGACTTGGACCAGTGTCTAGCACATTGTAGGCTCTCAGAAAATGTGAGTGCCTACAGAGATTGTGATCTTTCTTGTTATATCTCACTTACTAAGGAAGAATAATATATCTCAAGTCATAAACCACTGTAGAAAATGCCAACTTAAGTTTGTGCTTCTTTCTTTTCTGCTATGCCAGTGTTCACACCTATTACTCAGCCTGAATATGTGAAATTGACCTGTGTTTTTGCTACACATTTCTTTCATTGGAGTGACTTATGATCCAGTGGTGGACATTGGGGTAGCTTAAATTCTGAAATGGAAGAAATGGATTTGTTTTTGCATGGTGGTTCTTGCACTGGAGCCATTGCAGTGAGTGATGAGAAACTTCAGCTGGGAGACCTTCTGTTGCCGAGAGATTTCTGTCCATGGCTGGTCAGGATCACAACAGAAAAGAAAAGAGATCAAGAGTATTCTAAAGAAACATCTCTCTTTTTAAGAGACTGGTAAAAGAATATAGAAGGACAAATACTCAGATTATATGTAAACTAAAGGACAGATGTGGCTACATCTAAGAATTATGAACAAATTAATGAGTCATAGTTCTTGCTCTTTTTAGTGAATAGGGTCCTTTGTACCCCAATTCACAGTTATCATGTGATATGATTAATAGAATCTGTGTTCTTTGTTCTTGAATGTAAGAATTATATGTAAAAACAAAATAATTTATTTTCTTCAATCCCAGTTAGTGGCCATACACTGCCAGTATTTGCCCCTAATTCAATGCTAGATTTTATGGTAGAAATTCCACCTGATCGATCACATTTAATCCTCACTACAACTCTACAAAGAAGCTGCTATTATTTCTCTTCTAGAGCTGAGGAAATTGGGATGTGGGGAATTAGGTCACTTTTCCTTGATCACAGAGCCAGTGAATGTGGGAGGTGGCACTGAAACCCAATTCTGTCTGATTCCACAGCCTCAGCATTTAGTCATTCCCTGGAGGTGCCAGTTCACACAGGCACTGTGTTGTTTCTGGAAGTGTAGGCAGAACCTTAAATGACACTTGCCAGTTAGGCCTTCCTTATTGAGACATTCAGTTGTCAGTTTGGGGGATTATCCTTCATTGGTTTTCTGCATGCCTGGTGAGTTGAAGAATCAAACGGTCCTTCATGATTTGAAGATGATACCACCACATATGAGCCTGTGGCTGAGAAAACGAACATCTGACAAGCAGTTCTTTCCACATCATGTATACACACAGATTGCTTTTCGGTTTGTGGCTCATGCTTCTGTTGACAGAGCCTTGCTTCTGTAGAAGTGTGGTTGTGTCAAGATGTGAAGCTTAGATTGATTCTACATATTTATCTGGGCATCTTCTGCTCATTCCTATTGTTGTCACATTTTTCTTTGGACTGCAGAGTCTTCGGAAGCTTTCTTCTGGACTTCCAGGTTTTATCTGGGAGGTCTGGGTTTGTGCTGTGGGCCCTTTTTCATATATGCCTGGTTCACTAGACCTGATATATATGATTCATTCTTTCAAAGATAGTGGATAAGATGATCATGTATTAGTGGATCAAGTCCTTAGGTTTGGCTTTTAGGTCATACCACTTATTGTTCTCAGATCTGAGACAATATTTCATAGAACAGAAGGTCATAGTCATGAGTGTTTAATCATATACCTTCCCTGACTTTATAATAATTTATTTTAGTCAAATGGCTGACTGCCTTTCCAGGCCTATTGGTTTGGAATTCTTATCTGGTCACCTTTTGATCAATTTGTATTCAGAGAGACAGATGATGGCTGGGACTGGGCATGTAGTTAGAATCTGGAACAGAAAGTAGCTCATTTCTTTGGAATAGTATAATTCTGCTTCCTCCTCTTGCCTCTTCCTTTTCCCCCTTTCTTTTCCTTCCCTTCACCTCCTCTTTCTGGATAACATTTTTGTTTTAATTTTTTATTGCAGACTATAGTTTATACATTGGTCTAAATCAGGATTTTGCAACCACAGGAACCTCAATATTCAGATGCAAACAGTTGTTTGGGAGGCTGCCCTGTACACGACAGGATATTAAGACCACTTCTCTTCTTCATCTAGTAGTCTCTGCACCTCCTCCGTATTAGAGTAAAAATATCTCCAGGTATTATTAAATGTCCCTGAAGGAAAAAATTTCCTCCAGTTGAGAACCACTGATCTTGGGTATTATCAGGTATTATCATAATCATTCTATGAAATCTGTAGACTTTTTGATTTCCCACTTTACAGATAGTCTACTAATGAAGCTTTATAATGTTAAATAATTTCTCAAGAGTCTTGTGAAGAGTAATTTCTGAATCAGAGATAACAGCAAAATGTCGCAAAATGTAGGAATGAATTCTTACCACATACCTTGCTCACTACCACTACTGCATGAAGTTTGGATTTTCTTATTTATCTGGAAATTGTCTTCTGGTAATCCTGTTTAAACTGAGATTGTTTCATATTTTCAATTCCTGAACATTTTGTATTTTTGCACATATTGTTGCTTATGGTCAGATTAACTTTGCTCCTTCTTCCCAACTGGAGAAAGTAAATTAATTCTGATAGCATGAGCAATACAGCCTCTCTGTGATACTAGCTGGGGGTCATTGCTCATATGTCTACCCACTCCCACTCCAATAAGCTCTCAAAGTACTTCATATTTATAGGTGGAACATAAATGTAGCAGTAAGTGACCTTGAAACATATGAAAAGGTAAAAGATTGTATTTTGGGGTCAGAGATTTACCTTAGTGGTTCCAGTGCCTGCCTAGAAAGTGCAAGTTCCCTGGTTCGATACCTGGTAACCACATATAACAATACCAGGTTTGGTGACTCATGCCCACCAGCAATCAGTACCACACACCACAGTGCCAGGTGTGGTGGCTCACACCTGTAATCTCAGCACTTGGGAGGTAGAGGCAGGAGAATTGCTGAGTTCCAGGTTTGCCTGGGCTATACAGTGAGCTCAGGGCCAGCCTGAACTACAAAGTGAGATACTATCTCAAAAAAATTGTATTTTGAAGTTTATAATATGTAATAAGCACATATTATATGAAGTTGGAAATTTACAGAGTTATTGTAGAGAGACCAAATAGTACCCTGGATACAAAGTGTGTAGACATTTCATTCTGCTTAAATTTTGGCTTCTATATCTTGCCATTTACCTCTCCAGATACACTGTAGTGTGTAGGCAGTGCTAGGAATGTGGATACTTAGACTGGCTGGTCTTCTTCCTATTTGGGTTCCAGCCTCTCATCACCTGTTCCTTTTTACCCATGTGTATGCTTTGCTCCTCTTGCAGAAGCTTCTGTCTGTTGAACTTCACACATCACACTACTCTATTACATGGTATCTTTCTTGCCATTGTTGGGCTTTGATACTCCATGGTGAATTTCCTTTCCATACTGACTCTGTACTTGGGCTGGGATATTATGGGTCACCTCTCGTATATATATGTTCATCATCTGCCCTTTACCCCCACAAAAATTCTCTGTTACATGTAAGAAACAGAGTTTAGTGGAACAATTGGGGTTAGAGACTATGAGAGTATAAATGTAATTTATATACTTACTTGGGAGAGAATATAGAAAGAGAACAGTGAGGTCAAAGACTTCTTAACATTTGGTTTTGGAAGATAAAGAAACAGCAGCAAAGGAGCCTGAATGAGAGTAGTCCTGAGCTACAAAATGAATGAAGAGTGCCTCTTTGTCAAGGGGGACAGAATTTTCAAGAAGAAATATGCTGTTGACTTACTAGAGAAGAAAACTGGTGACTTGTAAGAGTGTAAGACCAAACACAGAAGTGATGTCCTGGATTAAATGAGAGCGGAGGGGAACCATGTATCTGTGGAGGAGTTGGCACTGGAGAAGTCCTTGAACTATTCACTGTTTGTAACAGGCGGAGAGGCAACAAATACATGGTGGTGGATGTGAGGTATGGGAAACATGTGAGGTTACTTTTCTAATAGATTGTATTTTCTCAGTAAAATTGGAATGAAGGCCAGAGCTGAGAGGGAGGAAGCGGAGGAGGTATTTGCAATTTGAAGTGAAGAGTGTGAAATTGATTTCTAAGAGCGTAGGATAGTGAATGAAGTAGAAAATAAGAATTGCCAGACAGTATCACAAGCCTTTCACAGCTTACTGGGAAAAAGTGTAGAGGAGATTTGTTTCATGGTGTGTTTTTCTGTAGGCACACAGAATTGCTCAAAGGAGGCAAAGGGTACATGAAGAGCTGCATTTAGGTAGAATCAGAATTTCAGCAGGAAATTTGTTAAGTTTTACTTGTTTTCCTAGCTCACAAGTCTTTTTGAGAGATGGGATTTTGTTTCTCATCTTTAGATACCCAATAATCAGCCACATATTTGATATTTAACAATTTTTGGTTTTGAGACAGGGTCTTGCTTTGTAGTTCAGGCTGGCCCTGAGCTCACTATGGAGCCCAGGCAAGCCTCGAACTCAGAAATCCTCCTGTCTCTGCCTCTCGAGTGCTGGGATGACAGGCGTGAGCCACCACACCCAGCACTGTGTTAAATTAAAATATAAAAAAAATATTTTGAGACAGGGTCTCACTTTGTAGTTCAGGCTGACCCTGAGTTTACTCTGTAGCCCAGGCTAGCCTCAAACTCACAGCAATTCTCCTGCCTCTGGCTCCTGGGTGCTAGGATTACAGGCATGAGCCACCATGCTCAGTATTGTTGTATGTGGTACCAGGGATAGAACTCGGGACCTTGTGCTTCCTAGGCAGACGCTGGAACCACTGAGCTAAATCCCTGGCCCAAGATTAAAATATTTTAAAAACTGCGTTTACATCTTAGCAAATGGGTAATAATTGTTTAAATCTGACAAGAAATAAAGCAAAACAAAATCTATCAATTTAGAAGATTTTACATTTCTATATGATATAAATTAATCAGTTAATTTATCAAATATTATGCATGTACCAGAAGTCTAGATAAAAGTACAGTTCAGTGAGATATGACCTTCACTGACTCAGTTTATATTTTTTATTATTTGAATAATGTTAAGAGCTTATAAGGTAATTGTGATAAAGAATCCCAAATAGAAATAAATGATAGAAAATCATGATGAAGAGAAAGGTTCTAGGCTGAAGGTGTGGTTAGTCATAGAGTATTTGTTTAGCATATATAAGGCCCTGGGTTCTGGTGGGGAAGAGACAGAGAGTGAGACAGAGAGAGGGACAGAGAGAGAGAGATGGAGAGATAGAGAAAAAGGGAGAGAAGAGAGGGAGAGGGAGAAAAATTTGGATTTTGAGTGACTGAGTTCTTATTACAGTTAGTCTTCATGTTTTATAGTTGTGTGAATTTCAGTAAGAATTGAAATGTCTAAACTTCTGTTTCCCTGTTGAATCATGAAAATGGCAATGCAATTTTTTAATAGTGTTGTTTCTTAGGACTGTATCAGTTAATTCATTTTAGGCATGTAATAAATGCTTAATGGATACTCTATTATTAATTAAAACTTATGCAAAATATTTTGGAAATGGCAATGAAGTGATAATCAGCTAAAAGTGTCTGAACTATTAGCTCACTCTATCAGAAGTAAGTTTGTAAGACAAGAGGTAAAAGTTGACCACTCCAAGTTACTGCACATTAGCAATGAACATTATGAAGTTCTATTACACAAAAATGGAATTCTTGTACTTTGTTTGTGGGAATGTAAGTTAGTATAGCTATTGTGTAAAATAGTATGGATGTTCCTAAAAAAATTAGAGAACTACTTTACGATTCATTTGTCCCACTTTGGCTACATATTCAAAGGAAATGAAATCAGTATGTCAAAGAGATATCAGTACCTTTATATAAACTGCAGCACTATTCACAATAGCCAAGACATGGAAACAACCTAAATATCTATCTGTTGAATGAACAAAGGAAAGGTACACAAATATACACAATGGAATACTTTTCAGTCCTTAAAAGAATGACATCCAGTTATCTGTGGCAATCTGGATAGAACTAGAGATTTTTATGTTGAGCCAGATAAGTCAGGGACAGAAAATATAAGAACTGAAAGATAATCTCATAGAAGCTGGGAAGAGACTGCTGTTACTAAAACCCGGGGAGTAGGAGGGAATGGGAAAGTGTTGTTCAATAGGTACTAAGTTACCATTAAAGAGCAGTAAGAATTTCTGTACTATCACATTTCAAAGTGATTATAGATAACAAGTATTTGATATTTAAAAACATCTCAAAGAAAGTTTCTGAATGTTTTTATCATGAAGAAGCAGTACATGTTTGAAAAGACATATTTATCCTGATTGGAACATCACACAATATATATGTATATTGAAATATACACATATTGTTTCATATTTTTATGTATTTAAAATAAATTAAACAATCTTTTCTTTAGAAAACTCTTGCCCATCTATTAAAAGCAATTTTAAAGTTTCATAAATAAAATTGAAATAGATAGTTTAAAATTCCATCAGAAAAATAGTTTGAAATTTGAATATTCTATTTGTATTCCAGCCAATGAAAAAATGGAACTTTTCTTTCAGTCATTTACAAATGGTTAAAAAATGGGCAACAGATTACATGATAAAGAAAGGTAAAGGTACTTTAGAGGTGAAATAATGGATGAGAGGCTCATACGACTGCTGGAATTGCACACCAGCCTGGGCAGGAGCCGATGGGAAGAAATCAAAGTAATGACAAATGGACAAACGGAAATTTTTATGAAATGGTACTAGGAAATAGAGAGCTAAAGTTTCCACTCACCAACTGATTGTTTCCTTCACCCAAGGCATTTTCAGTAATGTCATTATGTCTCTTGTTTGTAGAGTTAGATATCTGCTCCTACCACATCAAGGAGACATGTATTCAGCAATGATAAATGATCCATGAAGTGTTCGTGTTTGTTATGCATCTGAAATAGTCTCAAAAGTTGTTTGTTGAATTTTCTTCCTTCTAGTTTCGTAGTAGTTTTAAGTGCTTCTCATTTTAATTGGATAGAACATTTTATTACTCTAATTCATACAACTATAATGGCTACTTTTTGTTTAGTACTTATGTTTCTTACTGAGTACTTAACATGTGTATGAGTGCATATAAAATTTCTTTAGTCCTTACAAAATCTTGCTAAATAAGTGCTTTCACATCCACTAGATAAATGAGGAAAGTGACACTTAAGAGAATTTAACCTTTTGTGGGCAAGTGATGAAAGTAGGATTTAAATACAAGTTTGCTGGATCTAAAATCTGTGTGCTCTTTATAACATATATTTTTTCAGAAGTTTACTTTTATCATTTAAAATGCCATATTGCTTTCTCTTACAGCTGATCTGTACACTGAAATTTCTTTTTTTTTTCAGTAGTACCAAATATTTCTAAAGGAAACTGAAAACATTATTTGAGGGATTATTGAAGGATGGTGTTGTCCTATGTACATCAAGCTTGATGTTCTTGTAGTACCAGAGGATGACAAGCCCCTCACATATCTTGTGCATTACATTTCTAATAATGTCCTTCTGTGATGGTCCGTAGAGAAAGCAGTAGTACCAAAAACAGGTTGTAAATCTAGTCAATGGATCTTGGAAATGTCTCACTATTCATTTTGACGTTTAAACATTGTCAGTGCTTTGGGTCATCCTTGTTAAAGGTCCTGATGGACATATTTTTCATCTGGCATAAGTAAATCTAATATTACCCTCAACTAGTTAAGCCTTCACATAAATGCTTTTATGATGCCACTAGCCTGGGGAGCCAGCTGACTCATGTAGTCTATTACTTTTTAGGATCTGTTCAATCCCTTATTTCCTTGGCCTGGGGACAGTGTAGAATTGGGACACTCAATGAATAAGAAGGATGGAAGATGAATAGAGCATTGTGTATCAAGTATATGAAATATTTGCTTAGCTAGAGTTGAGATGAGCAATTAGCACAAGTTCTGGGTAGAATTATTTTCAATTATCAATGTCATTAATGTAAATGAGAGTTAAAAATGCTTTCATTGTAGGACTTTTCAAATGTCCATCCATGAAAGTAGAGAAACTTAGTGTACTGAACTCCAAAATAATTATCATTCAGTTTCAATAATTAGCAGCGATTGGCCAGTTGTATTTTGTCTCTTCTCTCACATCTTGATCTGCTTCCCTTCTCCAGGTCCCCAACAACTGGCAACAAATCCCAGGCTTTATATAATTTCCTCTTTGAAGATGGGTATTGTTAATCAATGGGGGCTTAAAATATAGTAACTACTGTTATACTTAAAAAACAACACCAATTTTTTAGAGCCATTTAAAAACCACTTAAAATTATCCTAATCTTCTATGTGTTGTTTTCAGTTGGTTTTTGAAGTGGATTTAACTAAAGTCCACAGCTAAGGTTTGATGTATTTCTTAAGATTTTTTTTAATCTATAATTTTTTTCTCCATGGCCCTTTTCCATAATACAGTTAATCTGTTGGAGAAATGAGATTGTTGGTGTTATTATTCAACATCTCTTACTCTGTCTGGCTGAATGGATATTCATAGTATTATTTAGTTTTTTAAAAAGACCCATATAGTTTCTGTAATTAGGTTGTTAGATTTGGAGACAGTCAGTTTCACTTGGGGAGCCCAGTCACAGGAAGTTTTGCATGTTACTTAATCATTACAGCTCAAGCCATAGATCATGTTGCCTCACTCTTAATGGTCTTAACAACAATTAGCAGGTTTAGGGATTTTTAGCTTCTCTATTTTGTAAGTTTCCAACATTTCTCCTAAATGATTTTGCACCCATTAATGATGATTGCATAGTTCTATTATTCCTTCTACCTTAGATTTGGAATTCTTTCCCTCATTAGCAGTTCTGTTACTCTCTTGTAACGTTTATGCTGAAAAGACAGAAAAAATAATTATTTCCATTTATCATACATTTTAGAATAACGAATTAGCAGCCTTATGTATTTGATGTGTGTATTTTTCTTTTTCCTTTCCTTTTAAAAACATCTTTTTCATTTCTTCCCTTTCTTCTCCCCAGCCCTTCCCTTGGTTTAAGTTTTTCTTTTTCCTTTGTGAGCTCTCTGGCCAGTGAGCTAATTTCAGTTGGTCTCTTTGTTCTCCCTGCACGACTAGCATTTTCTCTTAGAGCTCTTTGACTTTGGGCCTGAAAGACTCCTAAACTCTTCTTGTGTATTACTTGCCCATCTGGAAATTGGTGTTTAGAGACTGGTGTCTCATTGGTACTGAATTGTCATTCTAAGGCTCTTTCAGTGGTGAAAGCTATTTAATAGTTGTTTTTGGAAAAAAAGTAAATAACTTACTGGGACATTTCACATACAAATGTAAGATTATAGAGTTTTAATTTAGTCATATTGATTTTTATATGTATTTATTTTATACTGAATCTTCATTATTAATATTAATATATTCACTGTATAGAAATAAATATATTGGAACATTTATATATGATAGTTTCAAGTAATTATACTATTACTAATATGACATTTAAAACAGTTTAAGTTTTTTGTGATTCTTGGTGTTACTAGGATGTTTTCCACTGTTGATGTATAATACAGCTGTTACATTTAAAATATTTGATATAATTCTTCTTTGTAGGGCTATGCCATCAACTTAATATACATTTAGGCTTATTTATTTTTTTCACTATTCAAAAAATTAATTTAGCTTATTAACTCTGTGTAGTAGATAGCGTTTTCTTGCGGGGAATTGTTACATGTATGTAACATAATCTTAATTCCTTTTCTAAATCCCCCTTACTTTTCCTCCATCTCCTTCCACCCATCTCTCAATTCTTTACCTTTTTATTTTACATGTTTGTAGTACATAGTGTTCACATTCCTTTTGTAAAGTTGGTCCATTACATGATATATCTTAAGTCCTTTTTTTGTTTTGTTTTGTTTTTTGAGACAGGGTCTCACTTTGTAGTTCAGCCTGGCCCTGAACTCACTGGGTAGCCCAGGCTAGCCTTGAACTTGTAGCAATCCTCCTGCCTCTGCCTCTAGGATGCACAAGTGTGGCATTACCATGCCTGGCCCAATTCCTTTTCATCCCCTATTCCTGCAGTCTTCTTCTTTCCTCCCTTTCCTTTGCCTTCCCTTCATTTCTTAAACCACTTTCCCTTTGAAAAAGATTCAATTCCTGTTATTTTTTATTTTGCTCTTTATTTTTACTCTCATAAGAGAAACCAGATAGTATTGCAGCTTGTTTGTCTGATTTATGTCACCTGATTTATGATCGCAAGGTGCATCCATTTCTCTACAGATAACTCAAGTTTATTCTTCTTTATGGCAGACTGTTATCCATTGGGTATAAATAGCACATTTTCTTTATCCATTCATTTGTTGATGGACATATGGGCTGTTCCTAAGATTTAGTTATTATAAATTGTGTTGTTATCAACATGGGTAGGCATGTATAATATGATGTCTTTAACTCTTTGGGGAAGGTGTCTAGATGGGAATATATAGGTCAAAGGGAATTTATAGTTCCAGCTTTTTGAAGAGTCTCCATAGTACTTTCTATAGTTGGTTTACATTACAGCAACAGTGTAGAAGGATGGATTCCTTTTCCCTTACAGACTCTCCAACCTTTGTTTTATTTGATTTCACGATCTGGGGGAAGATGAAATCTCAGTGTTGCATTTTTCTAATGGCCAGTAAAGTTTAGCATTTCCTCATGTATTTATTGGCTATTTGTACTTCTTCTGTGAAGTGCCTATTCATTTGGTTTGCTGAGTTTTTGACTGGGTGTTAACTTTGGACGTGTATTTTTTTTTTTTTTTTGAGACAGGGTCTTGCTTTGTAGTTCAGGCTGGCTCTGAGCTCACTATGTAGCCCAGGCAAGCCTCGAACTCAGCAATCCGCCTGTCTCTGCCTCCCGAGTGCTGGGATTACAGGCGTGAGCCACCATGCCCGGCACTGTGGTTTGTGGTATTGATGGCTGGTGGGCGTGAGTCTCCACGCCCAGCATTGTATGTGGTTTCCGGGGATTGAACTCAGAACCTTGCGCTTGTGAGGCAGGCGCTGGAACCACTGAGCTAACCCTCTATAATCTCATTTTTTTATTCTTGGAAATATTTTCTGTGTAACTGGGATTCTGTTTAGAAAGTCCTTGCCTAAGGCTATGACTTCAGAGTTTTACCTATTTTGTCTTCTAACACATTGTGTTTCTAGTTTCAGATTTAGTTCTTTTTCATTTTTGTCTTTTTTTTTTTTGAGACAAGGTCTCACTTTGTAGTTCAGGCTGGCCCTGAGCTCACCATGTCTCTCAGGCAAGCCTCAAACTCACAGCAATCCTCCTGCCTCTGCCTCCCGAGTGCTGGGATTACAGGCATGAGCCACCATGCCTAGCATTGTGGTATATGGTACTGATTGCTGTTTGGCATGGAGTCATCATGCCCGATATTGTTATATGTGGTTACTGGGATTGAACTCAGGACCTTGTGCTTGCTAGGCAGGTGCCAGAATCACTAAGGTAAATCTCCATTCCCATACTTAATTTTTAAAGCAATTTTAAGTTTAAGGAGAACTGATCTGGAAATTCAGGGATTTCCCATTAGCTCTTATCCCACACACGCTCAGCTTCCCCCTTATTAATATCTTGTACCAGAATGATACGTATGTTACAAGTGATGAATCTACACTGACGCACCCTTGTCATCTGGAGCATGACCTTTGTAAAAGTTTATTTCTTAACTGTGTGAATTCATTATATGTCCAGATAGAAAACCTTAAAACAAGGTACACTTTGCCAAGCTGTATTTTCCTTCCTGTATTTTTCATGTCTTGCCCATAGAATATCATTTCTTTTACTCTTTATTTCATGCTTCTACTTTTTCTTTTCAAAATTATAACCGAAGACAAATAAACACTAGTATTATCTTCTGAGTAAAAGACAACTTACTCTTAAACACTTTGCTTTTTCCACTGAGATGTTTTGGAGACAACAAACTGCAAAGTAAAGAGATCTCTGTTTCTTCTCTGGTTAAATAAAATTCCTTTCTGTGACTGCACAATAGTTAGCTCAATGAGGACTCCAGACTGAAGTTTGGCTTTGTTTCTAATCTTTTCCACTAGAATCACATTGCCACAAAAAGCCTTGAGAATATGGTATTTCATAATTTTTGCTAGTGTTTCTGTGGGATAGGCTCTTCAGATTGATGGAGCAAAGGGTAAATAAATGTATAATACCATACAGTTTTCCAGGTGACTCAGATTCACTCATTAAGAACTGATTTTTCCCCAGTAATTTATGATGATGTTGGTTATATTTTAAATTTCTGTATGTGTGTTGGTTATTTCTGAATTTTGTTTCACTAGTTTATTGGTGAGCCAGTCTCCTAGTGTTTTCATTAAAAGGAATTCAAACATGTACAGTGTCTTGTAGGGCACCGTCTCACTCTCTCTTTGCTCTTTTTTTTAAAAAAACCTTTTTCTTGTGTACATTTAAAATATATAATACAATGTTATAAAATACACCCTAAAAGTAGTCATATATCTGTTGCACTGATATCTCTGTCATCTTACATTTTATCCATTTTTTGTTTCAGCTAGAAAGCTGAAATCTACTTATTTATTATGAATCTCAAATACAGTACAGTTGTATTAATGAAGGTCCTTATATATTTGATGTCTAGACTTGGTCATTCTACATATCTACTATTTTCTTTTTGACCTCTTACCTATCATCCATGTTGCAGTAAATAGAAGGATGTCCTTCTTAAAAAGTCAAAATATTCCATCAAATGCATACACACGCGCGCGCACACACACACAGTTTTTTTAAAATTGAATTATTTATTGGTACAATTTATATACATCTCACAATCACGTATAACATTGGGGAATTTGTACCAGTATATGAAACAAGTTAATTCTCATTTTTACCCATATCCCTACCCACCCACACCTCCCTACCCACTTTATACATACTCTTTTTTTTTTTTTTTCTTTTTTGGAGACAGGGTCTTGCTTTGTAGTTCAGGCTGGCCCTGAGCTCCCTGTGTAGCCCAGGCAAGCTTCGAACTCAGCAATCCTCCTGTCTCTGCCTCCCGAGCTCTGGGATGACAGGCTTGAGCAACCACGCCCCGCACTGTGGTATGTGGTATTGATTGCTGGTAGGCGTGAGTCTCCACGCCCAGCATTGTATGTGGTCACCGGGGATTGAACTCAGGACCTTGTGCTTGCGAGGTGTTGGAACCACTGAGCTAACCCTCCGGCCCCTATACATACTCTTTTATTTTCTTTCTGTATCTTATTTATTCCTTCCCCTCATTACATTCCCACACCAAATTTCCCATGGAAATTTCCCACTCTATAAAAGCTGTCATACTTTCTAGGGCTCATTTGCATCTACAGGTGTTCATGTCAAAGAGAAGATCCGGAATTTGCCTATCTGTGATCTATTGATTTCACTTATTAGTATATCCTCCAGGTGTCTCCATTTGCACCTAAATGGATCGATCTTGTCACACAGTTTTTTAAAATACACTCAATTGATGGATGCTCATGTTGTTTCCATATTTGGCTATTTTTACTAATGCTACAGTGTGATGAGAATGAAGATGTTTTATGAGGTGTTGATTTCATTTCCTTTGGGAATATGTCCAGAACTTGGATTGCTGAGTCATATGAACATTGTGCTTTAAATTTCCATCTGAGGAGAATATGTATTCTGCTATCACTGAATGCAAAGTTCTGTATATATCATTTAGGGCCATAGAGTTTTTTTGTGTTTTGAGACAGGGTCTTGCTTTGTAGTCCAGGCTGGTCCTGAGTTCACTATGTAGTCCAGGCAAACCTTGAACTCAGCAATCCTCCTGCCTCTGCCCCGAGTGCTGGGATTACAGGTGTGAGCTACCATGCCTGGCATTGTGGTGTGTGGTACTGATTGCTGGTGGGCGTGAATCATCACATCCACCATTGTGGTATGTCGATACTGGGGATCGAACTTGGGACCTTGCAAAACAGATGCCAGAACCACTGAGTTAAATTTACGGCCCATAGTTTTAAGTATAATTTAAGTCCAATTTTTTTCCATAAGTTTTGCCAAGCGATTGCCTATTTGATGAATATTTAAAAAATAAACTCCAGTCTTCTGGTAATATCTAACATTCTGTATAATATTGTCTATAGTATTATATAGTATATATAATTTATATTATAGTACATCATGTATGGGCAAGTGTTTTCCCAGGTTTGAATTCCCTCCTTTATACATACCCTTACTTGAAGGAACCTCTGGTATTGCTATTGACTGACCTTTATCTGAATCAAGATGTTGACAAGAATAGTGAAGTAAAAATAGAAATACCAAACTGTTGTAGGCTTA
>PVIC010022075.1:0-25529 GCA_004025085.1 Thryonomys swinderianus
AGAGAAAAAAGCATGAACTTTACTCCTGCATTAGTGGCTAGACAGGAAACACCAGCTTCTGGCAGTTTTGTTCTAACAAAGCCAACAAAAGATGCCAACACAGGTGTAGAAATGATAGACAGCAGAAAGTAATGAGTGTATTGTTTGTATCCCGGATCAAAATTCACCTTGCTTTCATACACTCTACCTTGAAAAATCCAACTCGCATGACATGTATTTTAGCAGTGGGTTTATAAACTGCCCTAGGTTAGCCTGTTTTCCATTACTATAGCAAAATACCTGAGATAATAAACTTTAAAAGGGGAAAGGCTTGTTTTAACTTATAGTCTTGGACACTTCAATCCATGGTCAGTTGTCCCCACTGCTTTGGGGTCTATGGTAGGTAGTAAGTCATGTTGTTTCTGTTTTTCAAACTGCCTAGCCTGTGGTACTTTGTGACAGAAGTCCTACCAAACTAATACAGTAGACTTTTCCATTATAAATATGAAAGAGAGGTAAATAGTGAAAACTTTGTTAACAAAATAACAAATCATAAAATCTTATTTGTTTGCCTTAGTTTTTCTTCCCTGCGTAAAGTGAATGTTCCTAGATTCAAAGATTTTACCGTTCAACCTCAAGATATTTGAAATTTTAAACCTACTTACTTGTTATATTTATTTGGATATTTGTCATAAATATAATCATTCACTAGTCTAAACACTGGCTCTAGCATTCATGTTTGTCTATTTCTATAGGCCAGAGGATGAGGGCAGTGGAGAAAAAGGTAGAAGCAAAATATTTAGTATGCAGAATGCCTTCAAATGCAGAATGCCTCTATATTACCCTTTGCTCTCCTGATGGCTGTGTCACCACCCCACTCCATTAGGAATAAAAGCAAATTCTGAATTTGTAGTTGTTTTTTCACCAGGGTTAGGTGTGGTTCTAATACAGAGGTGTTGAGCTCTCTGGGCAACAACTCTTCAGCTTTATCAACACTTTTCCTTCTCTTGGGCTTTCCTGGGAAATGTGGTTCCATGCTGCAGTTCTCAGTTAAGAGTACTTGTTTCTACTGTAACATTCCCAAGCCCTATAGGACCTATTTGTCATCATTCAAGATGAGCTCACAGTCATCCAGGGAACAGACAACCCAAAAAACAAATAGGAACTTTCTTTTCCCAGAAGTTGTCTGGCTAATTTGGCATAATCACCAGGCAAATGTCACATTAGAACAAGCTTTCTCTCTATGTTATAATACTTAGAAGAGAAAGATAAATTTTTTCTGAATTTCTTTCAAACAATAACATGTCATCTGGCCCAGGCCAATTACCATGCCGTCTCCATGGTCTGATGACCTCCAAAGGGTGAGCAGGGACACAGAATCACAACTCCCAGAATCCATGTCAGCTGATAAGTTTCTCCCCCTTTATTATGGAAGTTACAGGCATTTATATAGGGTGGCTTGGGAAGTGATTGGATGAGAGGGAGGGAGCAGTGCTCGCGGCGGGGTGTGATTAGGAGCAAGGGTGGAAGTAATATTTAGCAATGTATGATTGTTCTGCGTCACCTGCATCACCTGTGTCACCTTCTTAAAGGGTCACTATCTATTCATCCTCCAGGAGAGAGAGAGAGAGAGAGAAGTGGAAACACCAGGAGAAAGGTTTGGCCACAATAACACAAGTAGGAAGGTGGTTCAGCCAATCCACACAAATTACAGCAAATATCACATATAAAGACTCAAATATTCTAAGATAAATCCCAAAGTCCTTTTTTTTTTTTGCACATGATATTTTGTGCCCACTTCTGTTTCACAGAACCTCAATGAAAATCCCCACCAAAAGGAGCCATAGAAGAAGCAATCACCTAACATGCATATCAGTGAACACAAGAAACAGGACTCTCTTCCACAGAACTGGAATTCTTCAAGGGCATCATAGTGATGGTTTGTCCCAGTCTACAGACATATCAAATTGGCCACCTTATCTTGGTAAATGCCAAAATAAATTAAATTCCCTCCTTTATAACACCACTCAGGGGGGTTAACCCTAAGAACTAAAAATCACTTAATCAAAAACTAGTAATTTTAAAAATCGAGGAAAATCACAAAAGGTTTATTTCAGCTTTTTGTGAATGGTGATAAGATTATACACAGCTAAATTAGGTAGAAATATTATAGGCAATCAGACAGAGCTAGGCCCTTGAGAAAAATCAGTACAAAAGTGAAAACACATAACAACTGTGACCAGAGACACATCTGCTGAAGTCCAGGCCTCAAGATAAAGACAAAATAACCAGGTCTGCTTACTCCCCTGAGGGATAAGTGGTAACACCTGGCCAAGTAAGTGTAGATAGACATCAGTCACCTCTTTGGGTGACCAAGATGTCAGATCAACCCCTTCTTTAAAAATTTCTTTGTTCTTTCCTTGTATATTTACTATGTTACCTGTTTCTCCATTGGGTCAACAATACCTAAGTGTTTATACTTGTAATCTTATGGGTTAACATAGCCTTATCTCATGTTCTATAGTTCTTAGTTATACTAGGAAGATCTTTCACTTTCATCCAGGTTATTTATTGGTCAAAGTAGAAGTTTCCTGATTTTGTGGAATGTCTACCACTAAGCAGACATACATTGGGACTCAACAGCATGGGGAATCAAAAAAACAAAAATAATAAAAAAGAGAAAAAAAATGCCAGAAAGAAGAAATAGCACATTATAAAAAGTAAGAAAAGAAAATGAGTTATATTTCTCCAGTGCTTACTTCTTTAATGTTTTTAAAATTGAACTCCCAGAAAATCTTCAAAATTAATTCAAGAGCCAGGCACAGTGAAGCAGGCCTGTGATCACAGCACCTGGGAGGCTAAGACAGAGGAGTGCAAAGAGTTTGAAGTCACAACAGCAAAAAGTCAACCAATAATATGAGAAAAAGATTTGCCAGCTGATTCTCAAAGGACTACTGTCTAGAATATACAAAGAGCTTAAAAAATCAGTACTCCCAAATTTAAAGACCCTATCCAAAAATGGGCACTGAAATGAACAGACATTTTTCAGATAAAGAAGTAAAAACAGCTAAGAAACAAGAAAAAGTATTCAACATTGCTGGTCATTTGAGAGACACAGATGAAAACACTGAGATTTCACCTCACTCCACAAAGAATGGCTGTTATCACAGAATCAAGCAACAGCCTGCACTCAGTTCATGATAACCAAATCTTGCAAACAGCCCAAATGCCATCAGCTGGAGACTGGATAAAGATGATGTGAGGGTTTTTTTTTTATAAAATGGAGTATTATTTTGTCATAAAGAATGAAAAGTTTAAGTCATTTGGACTCAACTGGAGGACATACTCATAAGTGAAATAAATAGGTCACAAATGTGTAAATACCATATCTTTTATCTGATATGGGAAATCCAAGCTGTAAATGAGTTCTAAAATGTATGATAAATATTGTGAAATAGAAAACATTCAAAGGAGAAAGTGGGTAGGAGTAAGTAAAGAAGGGAAAGAGAAAACATTCATGGTTAAAAAAAGGAAACATGGGCTGGAGATTTAACTCAGTGGTTCTGGTGCCTACTTAGCAAACACAAGGTCCCTAGTTCGATCCCAGGTAACCACATACAACAATACTAGGCATGGTGGGCACACCCACCAGCAATCAGTACCACACACCACAATTGTCAGGCTCGGTGGCTCAAGCCTGTAATACCATCACTCAGGAGGCAGATGCAGGAGGATTGCTGAGTTCAAGGCTTGCCTGGGCTACATAGTGAGCTCAGGGCCAGCCTGAACTACAAAGTAAGACCCTGTTTCAAAAAAAAAAAAAATGGAAGCAAAACTTATGGGGGTGAGGGAATTATGTGCTGGACAGGGGAATGGGAAAATTGAGAATTAAGTTTTGTCATGTTCTGGTACAAATTCACAATGTCAAGTGTGATCATGATGTGTATATAGAATGTACCAATGAAATCAATTTTAAAAATACAAAAGAAAGAGTTCGAGTCAGGCTGGCCCACATAGTGAGTTCAAGGCAAACCCAAACTCAGTAATAAGATCCCTGTCTAAAAAAATTCACTCAGAGACATTGATCCTTAGATTCATGAGGTTCCATCAACTCCAACTAAAACAAAATTTTCAAATCTCAGTCTCATAATATGATTGAAAACCAAAACCATATTCTCTTTAGAGTATCCTAAAAATGGAGAAAACCCTGGCATAGTGAAAAGGCTGGGAGAGGGGCTGTCTGAAAGGTTTGTGATGTGACTTGGTTAGATTTAAAGAACATAAAACACTACTGGGGCCTGTCACCGAAACTTCCATTTTCATCGCTCATTCATCTACTACATTTGAAGGCCCATTCTGTGCCAGATAATTTTTAAATCCCATAAGTAAAGGGATTACCTTAGAAATTCATAGTAATTGCATCACTGAGTTAGCTCAAAGTACAATGAAGAGTGTATTCTTGCCTAAATCTTAAAAAGAAGAAAACCTAGAATGAGATTATGTTCCTTTGCTTTGCTTTGTTCTCTAAATTGTAAGGTAAAGAGTAAAAAAGCCAGGACTCAAACTGCAAACTTCAGACACTTTAGATACTATGTAGTGGATTCCTTGGCAGCTCAAGTAGGGACACAACTTCAGGAAGAGAAAGAGAAATTTAGAGTCACTTCCAATCTGAGTCTTAAGCAATTATTCAAACAGGAAGAGAAGCAGCAGAAAAGTGTATGTAAAGTTCTAAGTTGTCTGTGAAAGAAAGTTGGGAAATGGTGCAAATGAGGAAGGTGTTGGGAGGAATCTAGGGCACGCTTGAAAAGGACTTTCATTCTCCTTCCCACTGGATTCAGGCTCTGGCCATTCCTTAGGGACAGAGACAAACTCCAGAGATGTGCAGGGCGGGAGTGGCTAATTCAAAGAAAATACTTGAGATACTTCCAGCTGACCCTCTCCCACAAACAGTGACACTGAAGCACTATAAGACTTCCCAGTTAAGTAAGTGACTGTAGAGGATCTGCAATTTGGGCACCAGGAATCTAGAGTTATTCAGCTCTCTTTCTCATTTCACTTAAAAATGATGGAAATTGTCATTTCCTTGTGCAGAGACTCTCTTTTTGAAAGCCAGTTGGAGGGTAGACAAAATGACGTGGGTGCCTTTTAGTGCTTACAGGCAGCACCACTCCCTACTGTTTGACCTTTTAATTTCTTGGTCTGATTCCTGCTTCCTCTCCTCTCATAGCCCAATATAAAATCTGGCCAGAGTGAATGCCAGTTACCTGATCTTCATATGAACTTAGAATGGGTCAGAAAGTCCCTATAGAAGAGTAGGTAGCATGGACCAAGACATACTTTCCTACTGATCATAGGCTAATGACCACTTCTCTATCGATCTTTAAGGATCCTGATTCTATCAGGGGAGCTTTCTCTCTAGCTCCTAAACAATAGCCACCAATGAAGTACTAACCCATAAATTCATCAATTTTTGGAGAAATCTCCAGCACAGGTGCAGAATACCTCAAAATATCTGAGAGTAACCTTTGGCTATTGACAAATTCATTATCAACTCATCCATATGGGAAGCATCTCAGATACAATTGTAACAACATGAATTATGACTAAGAATATGCGTAGTTAACAATGAGTGAGACAGAAAGGTAGGGCACGATTTAAACTGACTGGGAAAGGAGTCATGACAAGATCCCATACCCAGGCTCAGAACAGTTTCATGAGCCTTGCATGTGCATTTCTTGAAAAAACTCTATTAAGTTTTCTGTAAGATAGCCTAGACCTGGCTTCAACCTGAGGAGGTCATCATACCGAAAGGATAGTCCATGTTGAATTTTCATCATTCATTTCTCTCTTACATGGTTGCCCACCCTCTCACTATAGACTCTACTTCTTTTCCTAACTTTACTTGGGCCAACCTTGCTCTGCAGGGCCTATTTCTTTTCCTACTTTAATAAGACTTTGCTATCATTTGTGATTGTCTTGACTAATTCTTTGCTCAGGACAGAAAGATTCTAGAAAACGCTGCCAGGAGACTGCAGTCCCCCTAAATCCCCTAACAAGACAACATAATTCAGCATGTGCTATCAAACTTGCCCAGGATAGCCCTCTGGGGAACAAAAGACCAGAAATAAAAGACCTCTTTCTCCGGTCTTCTCACCACTGTGAGCCTATTCTGTTGCCCACTCACTGTGCAGAGAATACTTCTTTTGTACCTTTCATAAATGCAAACTATCACTGCTTTTTCTGTCTCATCCAGTTCATTGTTTGAGACACCAGGAGCCTGGAACAAAGACCCATAGGACTCTCCTTTGAGCAATACTGGGTTACTTTCTATTTTTTAAGGACAAGAAACTTGGTTTCAGGTAGAAACCTCATAAAGTAGTGTGTCCATGAAACGAGACTAAGTTGTCTGGGTTCAAGTTTGTCTCAGTTCCTTAAACCAGGGGTTCTCACTGTCTGGTCCTTGGACTGGGAAATCAGCATAACCTCGAACCTTCTCAAAATGCAAATCATGAGACTCCACACAATGCCCGCTGACTCAGAGATTCTGTGGGAGGGGTAGAAGTGCATCTTTCCCCATGCTCTCCAGGTGATTTTGATACCCACTCTGGTTTGAGAACCACTGCAGTGGAATCATCACTGGAAGTTCATGCTGGCATCTGTGCTCTAGCAGTATTGATTATATTAGGTTAATATATGTAGAAATTTCATCATAATGACATTGACAAAGCACTGGACCAATCTTAGGGGTAAATATTTGTAATTATAGAGGATTCTGGAATTAATTTTTGTGATGAATTTTACTTTGAAACAGGATTTCATGCATCTAAGAAAATAAGATTTGCTAATGGAATTAAGAACACAAACAAAGGAAATGCTCATCTCTGTCAGTCTAAATTTGCACCCCAAAAATGAATAGGATAACTACAGTTCTGATCCTTTAAAGTACAAGAGTTACTTACTTATTCCTCTTTCAATGTTGTCTCTTTTTTTTTCCCCCTTGGAATTAATTAAGCGATATTCCTTTTTTAAATGTTCACAACCCACCAGGTTGACATCTGTCCTCAAATAGGGAAGAATTGCAGGATTTTATAATTCTGAAAATCTTTGAATCTAGAATCAGCATTTTTTAAAACCCTCTACAGGGGGAAAGGAACAAGGGACAAAAAGGAAGAGAGAAGCTCAAGGTTCAGGCAGGTAAATGACCATCAGAGAACTTCTCCCTACACTTAGGTGGAGTTAGAGGAACAAGAGAAGAATCCTCTTTCTTTGTTTGTAGCACTGGGGATTGAACCCGGACCTTCCCAATGAACTAGATTGTTAACCATTTTTAATTTTTATTTTGAGACAAGCTCTCACTAAGTTGCTAAGTTGCTCAGAGTGGGCTTGAACTTGAATTATCTCATCTCAGCCTCTCAGTGTTCTGGGATAACAGGTATTTACTGCTGTTAGGGTTAGATTCATGAAGGCCTGAGGCTAAATAAACATAACTATCTCACGTTTTTAAAATATGGTTGCAGGTTCACTAACTCCTCTCATGGACAAGGAAGAATCATTAGAGTCATGAGAAGGGTTTCTTAAGATGCACTCAAAGACTGACTTGCAAGCAGTCAGAGAAATAAGACATTTTAAAGTCAGGGTGGGTACATCTAAGAGAATCTCTTCAAGATGGGTGACCCAGGATGTGTATTCTCACTGACTTATTATTTTTTTCACTGACTTGTTAAGCGTTGTTTGAACTTGTTAACTGGACCACAGAGCTACTCTTTTTGTTCAGTCAGCTTGATCTTTTTCAGATTTGTCCCTCCTTCACCTCCTCAACTGAAATTTCTTCCTTATTTTTCTTTATTAAAGAACTGACTCCAACTTTCTCAGAGTGGTGTTCATTTCAGCTGTCAGCTATTCAAATAAAGTCCCTATTTTTTTTCTTATTTTACAGTTAAAGCTTTTGCTTGTAAATTCATTTGCCTCAGTTTTAATTTCCATTATTATTGAAGCAAGGACCCACACTGGTGACAACACCAACTTCCTTCATCTCTTTAAGTGTACTGAGTTCTTTGATTCTCAAGGTATCCCGATGTGCTGCTCCCTCTACCTACAGTGTTTCTCTGCTTCTCTTAGCTGGCCTCTGCCCATCCTTCAAGGGCTTACACATTTCCCTAGCGACATGCTGCTCAGTGAGGTATGTGTCTTTGTTTTTCACTATTCTATTTCCCTGCATTTTTCCTTTGTGATGTTTATCACAATTCAAATCACATATATATTTTATATCTCCTTTGCCCACTTGATTATATGCTTCCTGGGGGCCAAGGACCACGTCTGCCTCCAACCCAAATTCCACAGGCACTTGGCTTACACAATTGATAAATTATACATTTTTTGATGAATGAATAAAAAGCTGAATCTGATTCCCAGGGACTAACATTACTGGGATTTCATGTTTTCAGATATATTCTTTGTAGCCTCCCTCAAATTGGTATAATGTCCTCCCAAAAAATGAACTATTTTTCTCTATAACCTTACAGTTTATGACACCCTCACTCCCTTGCCAGTTTTCTGTCTTCTCCTGGCACTTGGATCTGTTACCAAGCCCTCACCCCCTTATTCTATACTGTGACTATTCTCTACAAAGGGAAGAAGGCTAGAATATCAGGGTAGCTTTCCTGACTTAACTGTTTATAAACAAAAGGTAAGTGTCACTTTACAAAGACTGATTGATTTGCTCAGGCTTCAGTTTTTTTGAGTTGTGAAGAGGACAAATGTTTCTGTGAAAAACCTTCATATATGTATTCTGGCAATGGCTGAAGACATTGTTTCCTCTGTAAGCACAAGTCTTGTGGGGTCTGGCACGCAGGATAACAGATGTCCTGTCTGCTGCCTCACATAAATTTACTGTCACGACTGCTGCTTTCTAGCTCCGGAGGGCTCCATTGATGGAAAACTATGTGAATTGCCCCACCTGAAGTTTGCAATGCAGAGGGAATACTGCTATGCATTTTTATTATTGCCTCATTCCAGCTTGTTTATGGAAGGAGCGTAACTCAGAAGTTCTCCCAAGGCTTTTTAAATGAAGTGTCTAAGGGTGAGATTTAGTAACAGAAGTAAAATATCTCAAAGGAAAGTCTTGGTTTTTCAAGTCAATGAAACTGAAAACAGCAAAAACAGTAAAATTATTACATTAAAAAGAAAAAATATCTTCTAAGTTTCTCTGTAGTCAGTTTGTAAGCCCATGGGGAATTTTAAACCTTAACATTAGTATTGAATTTGTTTATTTCTTCTCCCAGTCAAGGTACAACATTTCAAGTTCATCTGGAATTTAGATTATGTGGAAAGTCTATATGAAATGGCCCTTGGGTTAATTGGAATGAAATTAGTTGGAGAAGGGAAGAAGAGAAAGAAAGACAAGGGGTTTTGTGCTAGTAAGCTTTCTGTTAAGATAACAAAAAGGTCAAGACAAGTTGTAAGGAGGAAATTTGCTTTGGCTCACAGTCATGAAGATTTTAGTCCACTGGACTGGGAAACTAACCAATGAGTATGTCATTTGAATTGTTAAATGAGCCAATGAACTTGCAGAGCCTGGTTACTCAAACTTGTAATCAACAGAACAATGCCAAGTGCCCTAGCTCTGTAATCCTACCCTTTCCAAAAGTATAACTAACCCCATCTTGTATTGAAATAGGCTGTTACCTCAGCATATGAGTGCAGGCTGACCTGCTAGTGTTAAATAAAGTTTTTTTTTTTATTAACTTTCGCTTTTCCTGCACAAATCTTTGGGGTGTTGCCCTTTCTCCTGGACCAGCTTGAACAAGCCATATTTCAGGGAGTATTTCTACAACAATATGATGGTTAAAAAAAAAAAAAAAAGAGTCAAAAAGAAAAAGAAAGGGGTTTGGGGTCTCAGTATTTCCTTTGAAAACACAACTTCAATGATCAGAACTCACAGTAGATCCCAGCTCTTAAATGCTCTGTCACCAGACAAGATCCAAAGAGATTCCCCGGGGGGAAGATGAGAAATGAGATTTCCCCGCCCTGGGTTTAGTCCACCTGCCAGGCTCATTGCAGGTTGCAGGTTTGCAGATTTCTATTGCAGAAAAGGAATTTTCAGGACCCATCAGTGAGAGGCATAAAGAGATTTTTATTAGGCAGAATTTTAGAAGTACACACTCAAGGAATTAGAGGGTGGGCTTTTGAGAGGGAGAGAGGCATCTTGTGACTTGAAGCTATGTATGTATTTATGGAAAATTGGGAGTGAAAACTTGTGGAAAGTGTGAATCTATGTAAAAAGTAGATGGAGTTCCAGGCGTGGTGGCTCATGCCTGTAAACCCAGCACTTGGGAGGCAGAGACAGGAGGATTGCTGAGTTCGAGGCTTGCCTGGGCTCCAGAGTGAGCTCAGGGCCAGCCTGAACTACAAAGCAAGACCCTGCCTCAAAAAAAAAAAAAAAAGTAGATGGAATTTCTGAATGAAACTTGACGGCCTTCTCTACAGGACAAAGGTGATGATTCCTCCACAGGTAATCATTACCACAGGTGACAGAGAGATAGCTCATCCGTAAGAGAAAAGTCCATCTTGGAAGTGAAAAGGGATGGTCTACTCACAGGTGAAAAAGCTCATAGGAAAGGCAATGGCCCAGGCATATGATGTCTGTAAGGTGCTGAGAAACCTTTGATGGGATTATATAGTTACAGTTTTTATTAAAAATATGATGTTACAGTTATAGTTTATTAAAAATATGATTTTTAAATTATGATTTTCTCTGTCTCCTTTTCACCATTTTATTTCTTGTATATTTCCTAATTCTGCCACCTCCCAATAGCACCATGGGCTGAAACTGAGGCCTTCACCACACAAGCCTTTCAGGAACAATTATCCAAACCAGATCAAATTTTCTGGCTCTGTTAGGAATATTTTCCAATAATGCTTAGAATAGAAAATTTATACAACTGTTCACAACGTGTTTATGTGTTAAATGAATGAATGGTTTGTTGAGGCTTGTGATGGAAAAGGCTTCAGGGTTTGAATAAGACAACTTGGGATTCAGCCAAATCTTTCAAATAACAGGATAGATCATGGTCAGGGAACATTAGATAGGAGCCTCTTAGAATAGTGCTAGAAAAAGATTAGGAGCACAGAACTAAGGAACTGCCTTACAGCATGGTTCCTTGGAGGCTCTGAGGACATGAGACAGACATGAAAAACCTGAATTCTTAATGCTTATTCCCAATTTCATTTCTCTTAGCTTCCTTCCCTTAGGAAGGCAGAAAAAAAGCAATCGCTCATTTTCCCAGGCTTTCTTTCAGCTAGACTTATTCACATAACCTGGCTATGTCCAGTGAGGCTAAGAGAAAGCCAACTAAAGGGAAGGAATTTTTCCCCTGATAAAAGAAGAGATCAGACTATCATAACAGCTCTTTTTCAGATTCCTCCTCCTACTGTACAGCTGTCCTTGAATCCTAGCTTTGGAATGCTCGTGTAGACTTGCTATTTGCATTCCTGGTACACATCTTGTGATTGTTTGAGGAAGGTCATAAGAATACTAGATGAGGTACCAACCTGGGGTTCTCACCCTGTGTCACTTTTGAACCAGTTTTGCAATTGCTTATGTTCAGATTTAATTCCTTTAGTCTAGGATACTCATAGTTTTTTATACTTGTTGTTACTTGCTGCTGAAATATTTCTTAATTGATATAAGGAAGAAAATATAGTCTGGAGAAAACAATGTAAAAGAAATGCATGGGTTTTCTTTTAAATCAGCCCTGGGTTCAATCCTGGTTCCTTCTTTCACTAGCTGTATGAACACAGGCAAGGTAATGTACATTTTGGAATATCAATTTTCACATCTGTTAAATGAGAAAATTAGAGAAACAGATGCTAAGATCTTAGCAAAACTGTAAACGAGAGCCCTTTAATGTAAGGGGCAGAACTACCATGCATACTGCTGCTATAAGGACAACCAAAGGAGATTCATACTCCCAGCATTTCTTGGATTGAATTTCATTATTCCAGACATGACCCAGAATTACATATTTTTAAAGGACAAATGGAAGTTAGCTATGGCAGCTCCTTTCTTGCAGAGAGCACACCCCAGAGCAAGCCGTCATCTGCAGCATGTCAGAAGAGGGTATTCTCTCATTGCTTTCATGTATAATGAGTGGCTTCATCTTTCTGTAGCTGTCAGCTCTGAGGATCTGGTCTCGGTGGAACTTCTGCAGCATCTAAGGCTTTGGTTGGATGGGTACCATGGCAACAGCTACCCTCCTCACACCAGAGATGTGGTTGTTTTTTTAAAGAGCCAGGCCTTGGCCTTTAGTATTTGGAGGAAATCTGCTTTCTCTTTACCTGAATCCTGCCACAGTGTTGTCTAGCTTCACTTTTACCTAGTGATTGCCAGACAACTAGACTATCTCCAATTGACTGGTGAGTCTACAAGGTAGAACACTCTGATGGGAATTTTTCTAGATACATACTCACCAGGTAAAATTTTCTGGATTTACCAAAATGCCAGTTCTGAAGGGAAAGAAAGATATTTGATAATGTGTGCTGCTTTCTTTAAAAAGTAGATTATTTTGGAGACCATTGGCCAAATCCTTATCTGTATTTTTTAGGAGATCAAGTCAGCTCTGCCAAGAAATAAACAATCAAAATAACAGCCTGGATTCCGGAGATTTGAAAATGACTATCTATGTCTGTCTTTTTTTCCAGGCAGTTGTTACCACTGCCTGATCACCACAGCACCTCACTGTGTTCAGCTCCTGACTTGCACCCGCCTCACTCGTCTTCCCTTTACTTTTCAGGCTGGAGGGCTCCAGGGCTGGAGGAAACAAGAAAACTAGCAATGAAAGCTGCTGAGACCCAAAGTCACAGCCAGTGCAGAGCTGAACAACCAGAACTCCTCTAGGGTTCTGCTCTTTCTAAAAAGATGGAAATGGAAAGTAAGCATTTTTCTCTTTCTGTGAAGAATTCAGTTACAGTACCATTCTCAGTTTTCTGAAGTAAACCTGTGTCCTAATTGACCACTTCATTCCCAGCCCTGTGGATCAAGAGGGGTTGAGGGTACCAGCAAACCTAGGTCAGGAAGTCGAGTACTGGGTAGGTCTGTAGGTGCCCCATTTCCATTCTGTAGCTCAGAATGATGTACAAACTTCCGATGTGTAGGCCTTTCTTCAGGTCTTGCACTTTGTGTGGGGCTCCCATCCCTACGTACATAACGCATTTTATTTGCATTTTTCCTGCTGATCTGCCTACTGCCCGTTCATTTCAAGAACTAAGGTTATTTCCTCAAAATTCCAAGGGAAAAGAGAAGATGCAAAATTTCCCTACATGAGAAGTAGCTCTGTAGAGATAGGGGAGATTTAAGAAAGGAGGGAGAGGGCCAGAGATTTAGCTCAGTGGTTCCAGCGTGTGCCTCACAAGCGCAAGGCCCTGAGTTCCATCCCGGTAACCACATACAATGCTGGATGTGGTGACTCACACCTGTCATCCCAGCACTTGAGAGGCAGAGACGGGAGGATTGCTGAGTTCCGAAGCTTGCCTGGACTACATAGTGAGCTCAGGGCCAGCCTGAACTACAAAGCGAGACCCTGTCTCAAAAAAAAGAAAGGAGGGAGAGAGGAAGGTGGAGTAAGAATTATCAAGATGTAATACAGGTGCAAACATCTTTCAAGTAACACTTCTAATTTTTCTCAGATTAATTTAGGCAGTTAAAGGAGAGGTCTGGAGAGAAAACCTCTGTTTACATCCTTACTTACTCTACAAATGCACATAGATATGAATTTATTTTTATGAATTTCTTTTACAAAATGATGTTCAGATTATAAAAAAGCATATTTCTGCCTGCAGTTACTCTAAAAACTCCTCTTACAATATGCCAAAGAAGTATATTTGGAGTTGACACATTCTGTAGTTCCACGATCATCAAAGTGAAGAGATGACTTTGAGAACTGAACAGTGCTCACACTTGACTCTGCCGTATGTCTGAAAGTGTAACAGAGAACAGGAGCTGTGAGTGAAAACAAATGAAACAGAAAGAACTGTTTGCTCACAAAAGCCACTGGCAAGGGGTTGGAATTTGCAGTGTGGCTCAGTCACACCTATGGAAAGGTGAGGAGGGTTGAGTGCTGCAGGTTCTGCAACAGTGGAAGTAGGCAAGGGCAAGGCCACAGGAGCTGGCGCAGATGGACAGGCTCACTCCTGAGCAGATGTGAACCTTCCCAGGGAAGCTCCCAGAGAAAGGGAGGGAGATTCCAAGGTGCACCAGGTCCTCTTCACACCACTACAGTTATGAAACTACAGTTATTGACTTATGAAACCACAGTTCATTTAGTTTGTGATCCTGAACTGACACAAGAGAACAATTCTGCAGTACTGTAAAGTCATGATAGAAGAGGCTGCAAGACACAGTTGGGACATCCCAGACATGTTCTCAAAACTGACTATGAAGATGGAGGCAAGTTGGCTAGAAAGACAGGAAGGAACTAGTTAAGTAAAAATATCAAGAAGGCCACTCTCTTACTTACTTTTCTCATCATTAAGACAAAATACTTGACATCCAAAGTTAAGTGAAGAAAGATTTACTTAGCTTACAGCTCATAGAGGCTGGCTCCAAGGCAGTGGCATCACAGAGGAGAAACAGTGCATGATAGGCAAAAGTAGAGAAGAAGCAAAGCAGTAAGCAAGCAACAAGCAAGGACCCTTTTTCTGTCCCTTATAGTTTAGCCAGGATAGGTAGCACTCAAATCCAGGGAGGAACAGCATTAATCATAACATCACACCACAAATCATCCCAGCATCACATCCTTGATCCCAACATCTACACCCTAGATCCAGACACCTCTGGAAAGCCCTACGGCCGCATGAAGCTTTGGGGGTACATATAGACACAAGAAATAGCAGGTGCTTTAGGCAAAGAGAAGAGCAAATGTTAGAGGGGAAAGGCAAAAAACAGAATCTGAACATGGACTGAAGGTGGCTCCATGAGGGCAGAGCACAGAAGCATGTAGGTGGGCAGAGCAGATGAAAGATATGAAGAGGCTGGTAGTATGGTACATGCCTATCATCATAGCACTCTGGAGGCTGAGGCAGGAGAATCTCTGTAAGTATGAGGCTATCTTGGTCTATACACAGTGAGTTCAAAGAAAGCCTGAATTACATAGTGAAATCCTGTCTTTTAAAAAAAAAAAAAAGCATAGGAGGAGATTGAACCATAGTCAGATGACAAGTTGGGAAGGAATTTCTGTGGCATGTTGAGGATGGTGGGCTTCGTCTTAGGAACTTAGTGGAGGGAATGCTTGGTTATTTTTACTTTCCAGAGAATTATCTGTAATTGTAGTGGTGAAACACAGACCAAGAGACTAGAGAGTCAGATGCTCTTTAGAAAGTTCTAGCAAATGTAGTAAGCACCCTACATGAAGTCACCAACACACTGCAGTTTCCCCAGAGAAATTCAGACCAAAAAAACATCATGTTGTTTCTGTTAAGTATAAGGGAACATTGCACCTTTGCAAAAAAAACATAAAATAGTAGAGGACATCTTTGGACGTAGATTATCTTGGATTCAAATCCCAAGGCTTCTACTTATTGACTAAGTTGCCCTCAGAAAGGCACACATGCTAGCTCTTTGAGTCTAATTTTTTAAAAATTATAAAAGGGGAGTGATACCATTCTGAAAGTGCTGTGGTGGTGGCATATAATACGAAGTATATAAAAGCTACCCACAAGTAGATTATGATATCTGACTTCCTCTTTCTGCTTTTTTCATGGAGCACATATGGAAATTTGCCATGCTGCAGTTATTTAAGCTTAAGTACTAATTATTACTTTTATACCAAAATTCTTTGTCTCTTTCCATTTAAACAGTACTATGGAGACATGAATCTCCCAAGAAGGTAGAAAAAGAGGTTGAAGTTCTAAGCCAGTGTCATGTTCCTTTGCGATTTATATGCCTACATAAATATAAATGGATAGATTAAAGAGATGTGTGTTTCTAAAATGTGATTTTAGCAACCTTTTTCTTAGACCTTATTATCATAATTTTAAGGAGATGAAAATAAGAAAAGAATTCAGACAAGAGCTACATCTGAAAATCTTACACACAGGAGCACATTGATTGACATTTCTATTAGGTTTAACCAGATACAACTTAGCATACCGTAGATCAGCAGTCTTACTTTGTATTCATGAACTTCGTGGAGAATGGAGAATCCTGCTGATAATGAAGCAAAGAACACTTTTAGTTCTGAGGAGTCCAAAAGTGAATTATTAAAAAAATAGTATCCAAATTATTTCTATTGGAGGAACATGAGCAGAGCAAAACTGCTTTGAGCTTTAGAAACATGTATCAGAAACCCCCAGAGGACTTGTTAAAACCCAGAATGCTGGGACCTTGGTTCCAGAGTTGCCGATTCAGTGGGGCTGGAGTGGGGCCTGAAAATTTGCTACTAAGTCTTGAGAATAATCATCTTTGATTTGTGCTCTGACCTCCTGCTCCACCCCTTCGAATCCACTAGGAAACACACCCTCCGGGGGTCTGAGATGGTCCTGACCCCTGGGCTTCTTCAAGGAGTGGTAGTCGAGGATTTCTAAATCAGCTTTATGGTTGGTTTCCATTTTTCAAAAGGATCAAGCATATTTCTTTTGTCTAGTTCTGTAGGATCCCAATGGTTGGATCTAAGCCATTGGTTTTAGTGGCTTCTTATTCTCTCTCACGTTTTGTCCCCTTAATTTGAAGCTGACAGTATATCTATCTGCTCATCTCTTCTCCATTCCTTGCTTCTTTTGAGGTGACCAGGTTACAAGCACATTTACACACAAGATCTCTTTCTCAAATGATTATTCAGCCACTTCTTTATGGTTCCTTTTAAAGCAAGATTTCCTCTTCTTTCTCTCCTTCTGAAATACAGACTAGAAAATTTATAAGTTCTGGTTCCTTTTTGGCTTAAAAATTCCATCTTCGATTTATTTATCTTCTCTTGCATGTCATTGTAAGAGAGGAAGAGCCAAATGACTCCTCAAGATTTTGCTTAGAAATTCCTCAGTTAAATATCCACTTTTATTGCTTGTAGCCTCCACCCTCCACAAAACATTAGAGCACAATTCAGCAGTTATCTGCCACTTTATGACAAAGATTGTCTTTCCTACAGGTTCCAGTAACCTGTTCCTCACTTCTACCTGAGATCTTATAGGAGTGGCTTTAGCACTGATATTTTTATCAACATTCCATTTACATCTGTCTAGGGAATTTTCTAACATGCTCTTCAACTCTTCCAGCCTTTACCCATCTCTTCATTACACTTCCATATTTTTAGGTGTTTGTTAAAATAGCAACTCATTTCTTGTTACCAAAATCTGTGTTAGTCTGCCTTGGCTGGCATAACAAAACAGCATAGAATGGTGGTTTAAATAATAAAAGATTGCCAGGCATGGTGGCTCACGCCTATAATCCCAGCACTCGGGAGGCAGAGACAGGAGGATTGCTGAGTTTGAGGCTTGCCTAGGCTCCATAGTGAGCTCAGAGCCAGCCTGAACTACAAAGTGAGACCCTGTCTCAAAAAATAAATCAATAAATAAAATAAATAAATTTAAATAATAAAAGTTTGTTTTCTCACAGAGTTGAGTCCTGGAAATCCAAAATCTAGGTGCTGGAAGATTCTGTTGCTGGGGAGGGACATTTTCTTGGTTTGCTGATGACCATATTCTTGCTGTAATCTTACTTTGAGGGAAGGAGAGAAGGAAAAGGGGAGAAACAGAGAGAGAGAGAGAGAGAGAGAGAGAGAGAGAGAGAGATCTAGTATCTTTTTTGATAAGCATACTATTTCTTTCATGAAGATCCTAACCTCATAACTTTACCCAACCTTATTACTTCCCAAGGGCTCTCTCTGCAAATACGAGGCATTTTTGTCTCACTCCTTACAGGAGCAAAATGGACATGAAGCCAAGTGATTCACCACCCTGGAGGACCTTCCTTATAGGCTCATTCTGTAGGGTACTGGGGTCCCTGGAATTCCTTACCCAAAGGCCCGGAGCCTCATGTCTTTTCTCAGAATGGAGGAGATAGAGAAAAGGAAAAGCTCATGGATAAGGACAAGAATGAAATTCTGATGATTTCTGAATCACACCTGAACCTGACCTGAATATTTGACAAATACATACTGAAGGTTTCTTGTCAAAACAGATGTGGAAACTACCCCACAGGCCTGCTCTCAGCCAGATTTGTAACATTTAAATATTATATGAACAGTAGATGGTTCTCCTTTGGTACTGTTGCCCTGCACTTTATAAATGTTCTAAGAGGTCTCCCTCAATGCATAACAAGTTGTTCAGGATACCAGGTTCCTTAACTTATAAAACACTAGCGTATTTACATATGTTCCATACCAATGCTATTCCAGTCAGAGCCCCAGACTAGAAGTATCACCACCACCCAGGCTCCCAGAACTGTTGAACTATTGTATGGGGCAGATCTCAACCTTTGAGTTCACATAACCTTGCTGTGTGGTTACAATGCTGCTACAGTGTCAGACCATGGCCCTGACTCTCAGATTTTAGTAATTAAAAACTCCCCTTCGCCGGGCGTGGTGGCTCACGCCTGTCATCCCAGCACTCGGGAGGCAGAGGCAGGAGGATTGCTGAGTTCGAGGCTTGCCTGGGCTACATAGTGAGCTCAGTGCCAGCCTGAACTACAAAGCAAGACCCTGTCTCAAAAAAAAAAAAAAAAAAAAAAAAAAAAAAAAAAAAAAAAAAAAAAAAAAAAAAAAAAAAAAAAAGAAAAAGAAAAAAGAAATGATCATCACAATCAAGCTAATTAACATACCCATTATCTCTACATAGTTAATTTCATGTGTGCTTCTGTGTGATGAGTCACTGTCCTTATTTTAAGCAACTACAACTCCAGCCTATAGCAGTAATTAGGTTATAGAAGAATGAAAATGCACTTGCTTAGCTTCCTGCTATAAATGGAGATCGCTCCGCATATTCTGAGGCTCTGTCTCCTGGCTGTGTCAAAGACAGACAGCATGACCCCAAAGAAAAACAAATTACATAATGGTGCACCTAGGACAAAAGGACCACTGCAGCCTCACAGAGAAGCCCAACCTAGACCCATGTAGATGAAGCCCGCCTAAGGCCTAAGGGCCGGATAAATCACACCCCTCCTTGCTCTGGCAGTGAGAGCGTCTGAGTGAACTGAGGGTAAGTTCTGTACCACTTGAGGGAGAGGAAGGTGGCGGTTCCAATTCTGAAATTACTTGTAGTTGAGCTGTAGAAAAATAAAGTATTAATAATATTTCTTTCATTCTTGATCTTTTTGGATCTAAATTTTCATGTATGTATTACTAGGGCTGCCACAGCAAAATACCACAAACTGAGTAGGCTAAGCAACAGAATTTTATCTGTCACAGTTCCGAAAGGCAGAATTCCTCAGGTCCAGGTGTCCACAGGGGTGTTTGCTCCTGCTGCTGTCGGCTGTCCTCACGGGGTCTCTTCCCTGGCCATGAGCCCCGGGTGTTTCTTACGTAGAACTAGTCATTGGATTGTAATATCAGGTTACCAAAACTATCTTTTAAAAGGCCAAGTAGAGCCAATTTTTAAGTTTCTGGGCACAAGGACTTCAACTGTATTAGTCTGAGGGAGACACGAGTCCATACCCCTGTACCATGGTGCCACGCACTGCAGCCCCCGAGTTGCCCTGGAGGCCGGCTCGGCACTCCTACAGTGACTGAGATCTTAGTGGGACCACTTCCTGGGATTTTAAACTACTTGACCGCCATCTTAGTACGTTTTAAAGTTAGTGTGTTTTGTTTTTCGACCAAATTTCCTACCTGTTCCTTGTAAAAACAGGGCTTTCCTGCCCTGTCCCACATCTCTAGGTGCCCCGAGGCTCGCACCCCTTCCTGTTACTCTCTTCTCTCCACCCCCAAGCCACCTGGCTCACTGGTCTCTGGCCCCAGGCAAACCGTGCACAGGTTTGTCTGACATCTTAGGTTTCGTTTCAGAACTCTGCTATCCTGTATAATCAGAGTTTACCTCCCACTTCAGTTAATTTTTCTAAACTGGTAATAGCTGCTCACCTGTTAAAAAAGTAATTTTTGTAAAATAGGTTATTCAGTTCTTGGAGAATTGATTATTTGAGTAATTCTGATTAAGGCACAAGTCAGTTGAAGTCAGAAAAGGGAAACGATTTCTTTAAACTAATCTTTCTTCGCAACTGTTCAAGTACTCTTGCTACTTTAGAAGAGGCTGGCTAAAGATTGGCTTGTTTTGCTATCATTAAAGGGTGAAACCTTTAAGTATATTTTGCTTTGAAGATAAAAAAGCCAAGATAACAGAGTTACTAGGTAACCTGTAAACAGTGTCTAAGATATAGAAGAAAAATAAACCAAATCAAACCCCATTTCTCCGACTCTTCATTTGTAACACAGATCACTCTGTGACCTGAAAGATAAGGAGATTTTGCCCCACCGGTGACTAAGCAATTAGCTCTGCGAGCAGATAGCAGCTGGGTTTCTCCTGGCTCATTTTTTTCAGTATTGGAGAATGAACATAAGGAATGCTGAGCTGCAGCCCCTTTCCACTTTTTACACATTTTCTTTCTCTCTTCTCCTTCTTCTTCCTCTCTCTGTTTGCCTGCCTGCCTGCCTGCCTGCCTGTCTCTGTCTGTCTGTCTGTCTGTCTGTCTGTCTCTCTCTCTCCCTCTCTCTTTCTCTCTCTCCTGAGACAGTTTCCCTAAATTGCCTAGGCTGGCCTCAAACTTTTGATCTTTGTCCCTCAGCTTCACATTTTACCTGGGATTATAGGCATTTGGTCACCACTCCTGCTTCAATTTATCTCTGCCATTATCTAACTAGAGACAGTAACATCTTATAGCTTGAAGCTCAGTACCTAGGACTCCCCTTCCCAACTATGTATGCCAGCTGCAATCACCATTTTGTCTGTGCTTCATGGTACTGAGTGTTGAACCCAGGACCTAGCATGTGCCAGGGAAGCACTCTACTGCTGAGCTACATTCCCAGCCCTGTAATCACTAGTTTGTGAACTGTGCCTCTGACCAACTGACTATGAATTTTGCTTCTTACAGCTCCTTTTGTGTTTGATTTTTTAAAGAAATTCACAGAACTCATGGAAACACACTTACTGGTTTAGAATAAAGAATATTCTAAGGATGTAGTTGAAGAGAAGCACAAGGCTAAGTATAAGGATGGGGTGTGTAGCTTCCATCCCCAATCCAGACACACAGTCTCTAGAATCTTCATGAGTTCAGCTCTACAGAAGCTCCTAAACCCTGTCCTTTTACATAGGAATCAAGGGGTAGAGGTTAGATAGCTGTGTAGAAATGTGATTGGATAGGACTGTGGCTTGATAGTAACAGACTAAGAAGGAAAAGCCAGTAAGGCTACCAACTCAGATTCTTGCTGGCCTCTCTGCACAGAATTCCTTCCTTCTGGTGTAACACTTTTCTGAAATAGGGATCTTATGTAACTTATTTATGTCTAGTTCCAAGACACGACAGCATAGGAATATTAGAGTATATTTGTAGTCTTACCTTGAAGAAGAAAAATAATAGTCTCCCTTGAAGAAGAGAAATAATAGTCTCTATGGGCTGCCATTGGAAGGAAAAGAAGCAGGGGAAAAAGAGGGCTAGAAATCAGAGAGAAAGAGTTGGCTTTCTGTGGCCTCAGTGACTCCAACATAATAACAAAAGACTTTTCCTTCACTTTTAACACCCTGAAGCTATTGTGACACTCAGACCAAAGACAAAAGGTCAAATACTTTAACCTTACTATCTCGGTCATTTAGGAAATAGCAAGGGCCATGGAAGTTGTGAGTCGGAACCAGGGATGAAAACTAAAACATATATGTGGTATTACAGAATTTAGAGAAGTGTGCTATTTTTGAATATTTGGGATATTTATCCCTTGTCATCATATTTAGGATCTTAAAGAAATGTTAGGAGTAACCTTACATGAAATCAAGGGAGAAAGATCTATTACTCCTTCTAAAAAGCTCTAGAATGCAAATTTTATGGTAATTCTGGGAAACTAAGGCCTTGACTATTTCCAAACAGTGAGAGTCAGGCCTGATTATCACCATTTCTGGGCTATCATCTTCAAATCATCTAATATTATCCTATACACACCTGCAGCATTGGTATTGGCCCCTTTTAGTGTTCAAGTCAGATACTCTGGCTATTTTGTCATCTTTATTTGCAAACCAGAGTTAAGTGACTCATCCACAATCACAGAGCCAATACATTTCCAAAGCGTGATGAGACCTCCATGCTATACGTTCTACTAGTTGTACAAAGGCAACAGATCCAAAGTTGCCTGCCTCCCTCATCACCAGCTTTGACAATGAGATCTAAAGACTCACTCTATTTCAGTGTTTGGAAAATGTGAAACTATAAAATGTGTGAGGAACCTAAATTTTGCACAGAGGCTACATGGACCATTAGACTGACAAATCTTTGCTGCAAAGAATATGATACTGTTGTAGGCCAGTGACATTTCTCTTGATCGCTGAAGTAATTCTTGTGCCTGGTTGGAGAAGTTAGAAAATCCTGCGTCTTACTGAAACCTCATTATGGCCTCACTTACATTGAAAGTCATCCTAGGAATAAAAATTATGAAGCAAAGAAGAATCATGGGATCAGGTAATTTAAGAAAGGAGCAATTTGAGGAAGGAACAAGTTTATAACATCACTTGATACTATGGACTAAATTATTTTTCCCAAAAATTCATAGGTTATGAAATTTCTGCTGTGATGCAATTTATAGATGGAAACCTTGGAAAATAGAGTTAAATGAATTTGTGATGACTGGGCCCTCATCGTAGGGTTAGTGGCTTTATAAAAAAGGAACAGTAAGTGAGCACTGTGAGCCAAGTGGAGAGAGTAAAAAGATGGCCAACTGCAAGGTTGGAAGGGACCTCTCATCAGGAACTAAGTGAGCTATCACCTTGATCTTGGATTCATCAATCTTCAGAAGAAGACTAATAAATGTCTATTTTTTAAATTACCTCAACTATGGGATTTTGTTACAACACCTCAAGCAGACTAATTCACCTGTTCTTAAACTCAAGGAATTCTCTAGACAGAATACACTCCTGGATTTGTATTTGGGACAATAAAAGAGGAGTGGATATTTAAGAATCCAAATGCTCAACCTATTTAGCACAATCATAATCTTATTGCAGTAACAATACTTAGTCCCCCATGGCAAGTTTTAGAGGTAATAGAACATGAAATCTTTATTTCTCTCAATGAGTTAATTGAAAAAAACTAATCTCTGACACCATTTAGGGTACAACCTATTAGCTATGAGCTCTGGTAATCCATAGCACTCAATATTCATCATTAGACCAAAACAGGGCTAAATAACCTCTCTGAGACAATCAGTTCTTTGCTCCTCTTTCTTTGGTTAACTAAGAGAACACAACCTCATCTTGACTTGGAAGAGGTCTGGGGGGACTTTTTCTAATTATTATCTGCCAGCCACATTGTCACACATCTCTAGTATGAGTGCTTCTGTTCTAAGTAAGGTAAAAATCAAAGAATATCGACTTGTAGGTACAAAAAAGATATCTAGTCTCTAATTGGGAATAGGAAGTTTTACTTCCTTTGATAGGATGGAATCTATTTCTAGGGCAAGGACCATGCCAATCATGTCCATTACAATTCCCAGTCCCCAGCATAATGCATAGCACAGAGTAGGAAAGGTGTAATACTGATTGAATGAATGATTTTTTCAACATCTTTGATTGAAGATTTAACAATTGTGGTAGTTGGCATTTCATTCCTAGGACCAAAATACCCAACATACACAATATAAAGGAAGAGACCATTAGTTTGGCTCACATTTTGGAGGTCCCACCTATGGTTAACTGGCTCCAAGGCAGAAACTAAGCGGTAGGTGTTTGTGGTAGAGCAAAGCTGCTCAGTTCACAGTATCTGGAAACCAGAGCAAAGGAGCAGAACTAGAGCCATTAATTTTAACCATAAATGATTCTGAAAACAACACAGCCCAAAACATATACTTAAGACATGATAAATCTATTATAATTATTAATCTTTCCAAATTCCATGATGGTAGATGGTAAAGGAGTTTGTGCTACTTTTTTGGATGAAAATGGTATATTGTGTCTGTAGCTGTCTTATGTTGTTTCTAATTAGTATTTAGCCAAATATTCCAAATGGTTTCCAGTCCATAACTGTGTCTATGGCTCTTTCACATAACAAGAGACTTTGATAGACCTCTCTTCTGCTTCATGTAAATGTCATCTTGAAAATAAAAAGCCCCCCAGTGACCATAGATAAGGAGTTTTTATTCAGATGCTTTATTTTATTGTTTCCATTTTCCATTTACTCAGTTTTACTCATGTTGTTCCCTTGTGCCATGCAGGGCTTTGTAGTGATCTTACACAGATCCCACTTGTCTCACCATTTCAGGCACCTAGAAGGTTATAGTTAGGGAGAGTTATGTGCCTATGTCTTTCCAAGGACTCTGCCATAACATTTAATTGTTCAGTACAAGATACTCTAACCTTTCTTCTTGTTTTGTAGTGACTGAATAGGTCATCTGTTTCAATGGGACCTCTACTGGAATAATAGAGGACCTCTCGACTTCTGTGTCCTTGTGTATTTAGTCAGTTTTTCTATTGTTGGGGAAAAATACAAAACACTAGCTACTCAAAAGAGGAGAGGTTTATTTTGGCTCACATATGAGTGGGTTCACTCCATGGTTAGCTGGCTCCAAGGTAGAAGCACATGATTTGTAAGCATGGCACAGAAAAAGTGCTCAGCTGATGGTGGCCAGGAAACAGAGAGAAGGTGAGAGCAAAAGACAAGAAAACAGCTTTCCTTGTCACATCTCCAGGGGCCATACACCTCCAACTATAAATATGAGACATTTTACCTCTAAATCATAATGCTCTTCCCCTACCCCCAAGGCTCATATTCACCTCATTATACAAAATGCATTTACATCTCTTAATGATCTTAACCCATATCCAATCTCAACAGTTCCAACATTGCCGACGTGTTCAAGTTCAAAGCATCCTCTGACACTCAAGGCAAACTTTTAGATATGAGCCCCTGTGAAAATCAAAAGGAAAGCCAAGTGGTTCCAAGATATAATAGCACAGAATAAGCATTCCTATTTCAAAAAGGAGAGATACAGAATAGAAAGGAATTGGATAAAACCAACACCAAAATCCAACAGAGAAATCATTAAATTTGTTAGTTCCAGGACAACACCTGAACGCCCTTTGGAGTTCCTTGCATTCCACCCAGCCTCTCTTGATCTTACTCCTCTCACTGCCTGTGCTTTCCCTCAGCAAACATTCCACATCTTTAAATTTGGCATCTCCACGCCAGCATTTATCGTTGGTTGACTTTGTGATCACAGCCATTCTTTGTGGAGTGAGGTGGAATCTCAATGTTGTTTTCATTTGCATCTCTCAAATGACCAGAGATGTTGAGCATTTCTTCATATGTTTCTTGGCTGCTTTGATTTCTGCCTCTGAGAAGTGTCTGTTCATTTCAGTTGCCCATTTTTGAATTGGGT
>PVIC010022076.1:0-28136 GCA_004025085.1 Thryonomys swinderianus
AAAAACTGTTGTCAAGGTAGTATTCTGGGTACTAAATGCTTATTTAGCAGAGTTACATACTGATGATTTAAGAGAGAAATGGTAAGGACCAGAGACGTAGCTCAGTGGCACCACACAAGGTCCTGAGTTCAATTACTGGAGAGAAATGGTAATATTCAGAGAAAATAGCCCCTGGGAAAATACTTAGGATTTGCTTAAAAGTACACCAAGAAAATCAAAGTGTGGAGAAGAAATAAATAAAACAAAAAAGGTAGAGTGTTGATAACTGTTGAATCACTAGGTAATTCATACCATTAACTAGTTTAATATAATATAGTTTAAACTATTACACATGTTTTAAAAATTCCACAAAAAAATAAAAGAATGATCTCTAGGCTTAAAATACTAAATATAACCAAATTACAAAGTGCTTTCCTCTGAGTTTAAAGGCCCACTCCAAGTGAGCGCACATCGTAACGTGCACAGCGGGACCTCGGCTCACAGACTTAATTCTTTAGTTCTCATCCAATGTGGATTGTGATGAGAATCATGGAAAGAATTAAATTTGTGAACTAGGTACCACTGAATATAAAATATATCCTAATTAAATATCTAATAAGACAAAAGAATGATATGATTTTGACAAAGCAGAAATGTATAAACTTAAGACATGTTCATGTAATAAAGGAAGTGGTCATTCAGAGAATGCAAAATTGGGTGGGGAATATAGTAGGCACTCAATAAATGTTTCTACATGAATGACACTCTACAAATGATATTTCCTCTTATAGCACCTACAAATATTTAGTTTAAATTTCTATAAATGCTTTATTCAGTGAAATTTAGGTTTTCTAATTTTGCTCTATTTTTGAAAATTAAATTTTTAGAGAAGAAAATCTATACATTAATAAAATCACTATTTAAGAATTAAAAGACCCCAGATACAACTTAATCCAACATGGTCATTATGCATATCAGGATAATGAGGCCCAAAATAATAAAGTATATACCTCTATTTACATTCAAATATTTACTCACTTCATAAGACCTAAATTCTTCTTACTAAATGGTCCGATGATTTTAAACATCAGTTCCACAGCTCCACTTTTCCCTAAGGTTACTGAATTCACAGCTGAAAGGGGCAGAAAAAGATACAAAATTATTCTAAAACTTTAGTAACTAAAAATGTGTATACGTAGGGATACCCAGTCAAAAACTTATGCAAAATGTTCAATAAATGTGAAGTCAATCACTCTGAGTCCACCGTGGCTAATCATTTTAAGGAAAGTTGGGGGGAGGCTTTGTTTTTACAGGAAGACACAAGTAAACTCTGAAATAAAATACATCTCCAAAAAATGTTATTATAAAGATACTTCAGTTGCTCCATTTGTTTCATCAACAAATTTAACGACAAGGGCATTGACAAACAGGAATAAACAAACAGTCTCTGTCTTGAGAAAACAGCGTAAAGAATGAAACAACAGTGAGTAACTATTAAACTACGTTGTAAATAGATTAGGAGTTGGGGGCTGTGTGGGGTACACCACTGAGGAGCTCCTAGCCAGAGTAAGACACAGGCATTTCTGAAAAAAATGCTTCGGCACAATCTTTACTATCAGTAGGAGTCAGCCAGGGCAAGCGCTAAGGTCTCAGGGCAGAGGTGGTTCTGGACTGTCTCCGGAGCCAGGGGTCTGAGCACATAAACCTGAGGCAGCCAACAGCAGGAGCATGAGCATGAGCAGTTACCACCACTAGACACGTGTATCCAACAGAGCACACAACTGGTAAAACGAGGCAGAAGAAGAAAGTAAGAACACATGAGAAGCTGGGTGCGGTGGTGCACGGCTGCCATCTGTGATGCCGGCAGTCCAGGCCTACAGCACGGTCACGAGTTTGAGTTCTGCCTGGGAAAGTGAATGAGGCATTGCCTCAAAAACTACAAAGGGCGGGCCGGAGGGTTAGCTCAGTGGTTCCGGCGCCTGCCTCGCAAGCGCAAGGTCCTGAGTTCAATCCCCGGAAACCACATACAATGCTGGGCGTGGAGACTCACGCCCACCAGCAATCAACACCGCATACCACAGTGCCTCACGCCTGTAATCCCAGCACTCGGGAGGCGGAGACAGGAGGATTGCTGAGTTCGCGGCGGCTTGCCTGGGCACCATAGTGAGCTCAGGGCCAGCCTGAACTACAAAGCGAGACCCTGTCTCCAAAAAGCAAAAAAAAAAAAAAAAAAAACTACAAAGGGCTCAGTGCAAAGGCCCCAGGAGATCCGACAGAAGGGAGGGAGGAGCACAAGAGGATAGGAGGAAGGGAAAGAAAGGGAAGGAAGAAACGATGAAAATCCCTTCAGGTACAGGGAATTGTGCAAAGAAACAACACATCAAGTCTGCACTTTCGACAAACAGCTCAGAGCTTCCAGCACTCTGGAGAAAACGGACTCGACGCCGTACAAGGCGGAGGTCTGAGTGAGAGGCAGCGAGGCCCTGAAGTGGGGCAGCTGAAGGGCGGACACAGAGGACAACTTTGGTATTTCATACAATATGCAAACAATTATGTAACAGGAAAGCTGTGTCTATCTTCTATTCTGAATATGATTTTTAATATTATAAACCATTTGGGTAGCTTTCTATTAAGTCAATAAAATGCTAACAAAAATGTAGCTTCTAATGTTCTGAATGATGGTCCTAATTTTCCCTGTTTATCACTCCATTATCTCTTCTAACCGAACGGTCTCCTCTACTATTTCACTCCTCTGCATGCTAACTTCCATTTTCCTTTACTGGCATATTATGTGGTTTATCTGTTTTATTTCTAATCCAATTAAGCTTTAACTTTTAAATTGATTTTCTATTTTCTAATACATCTTTACTATTTTATTCCTCTACTATCATTGAGTCTATTTCTGCTACTAACTTCATTGGTTACTTATCAAATCCATTTTATATGCTGTTTATGATTATATAGATACTCACCACTTAAGTGTTCTCAGCCATCTGAGCACGTATAGCCACACCGGCAAGAGACACACAAACACATACACTTCTGTCCATGCTTTTATGTATCTATACATAATTACATACACTTAACATTTTAATCATTATATTTCAATGCTATATTCTTCAACAATATACATTGCAGCTCCTGTTTTAGGTTAATTCATCAGCCACTCCAGTCTCAGTCAGAAAATGAAGGAGAAACACACAACTCCCGGGTCTGGGGCCCGCTGTGGCTGGGGTGCCCATGTTTCAGGAGACACCCCACGTGGCCATCTCTGTTCCCTCCTCCTCTCACGTTTCCGGGCGGCTCACGCAGGATTTCCTTTCTGATCTGCCACTTCCCTACCGATCGCCGCAGAACAACCCTTGCCGAGTATGCTCACAGCCCTGTCCTCAGCCTCCCTCTCATTTATGAATATCCTAAGAGATACAGTTTTTCCAGCTTCTCAAGTTCATATCCTACACTGCTTTTGTAGCTGGACCTAAAAGTTACAAACTGTATTAAATTTTCTTTCCTTTTCCACAAATGAGAGGTTTACCAAATTAAGGTAGTTTAAAATTTTCATTCTAAATTACTTCACAACGCTCAGTGAACTAAAATCCACTTCAAAACACTCACAGTTTGCAGAATATACTCGTAAAAGCTGAAGACAAGGTAGAACCAAGCGATGATTCTGCAAATTCTGTTTCACCAAATTCAGGGTTATGTTCAGAGCCCCATTAATTCTAACTTTCACTCCAAATTTTTTATCTGTTTAAAAAAGAGAAAGTCATTTATTAAGTGTAACTTTTGAATGAAGGTCATATAGCAATGACACTAAATTTATCTTATGAATTCAAATCATCAAATATAAAGTTGATCTGAACAATTTAAAGTGTAAATTGAGATGATTTTTTAAATACTCTATACACTTTTGAAGCATGGTTTGGAAACGTACCAAGGGGCAGAAAAGGGAACAGGGCAAGAGTATAGGGCAGAAGAGCCCAATGCGGGAAGTCAAGGGAGGCACACACACACACACACACACTGTGTTCTGACCTGTCTTCCTTTGTCTATCACTCTTAACAGAACTTGTGAATTTCACATCCTCAATTCCTACAAGTTACTAGATGACTGGAAAATGCATTCCACTTCTCAAACTAAGAAAAGGTAGCATTTTAAAGCTTAAGCAGTTTTGAGGCAGAAACAATGTTACAAACATGGTTTTGGCTCTGGTAGTCACACAGGTGAAACCCTGACCTTTTGGTCCAATCTTGGCGAGAACAGAATGAACCTGCACCATCAGCTCCTCGTACGGGGCAGGCTCTCTGCTGGCGTTCACAAGTAACTGTAAGAGTGTCTGTGAGCCACCTTTGGCAACTAAGAAACTTCCTCTTCGACCTCCACCTAAAATTTAAAAATTCAAAACAAAATCTTTGAACAGTAAGTCATCTCCAGTACGTATCACAACTTGTTAGCATTCAAAAAATATTTAAAATTATGATTTCTAAAATCAAAATCACTAAAATCATATTTTGGGTTACTTCATTTATTGACTTAAAAAAAAGCACAAAGAATAAACATAATGATGTAAAAATCATAGGGTCCAGGCTCTGAAACTTAAGGGGGCCAGGGCAATTCGAAGGACACTTGAACCGACAAAAAACAAACCAACAACCACAGTATGGCATCTCAGTTTCCAAACTCCAATATCACAGCAGGCTCTGTTAGTATTAACAAAAAAAGCATACGTGACACATTGCCAATGACTATCCAGAAATGAAACCAAAGGGAATAAAAACTTACCAGCTGATACCAGCTCAACAAGAACGCTTAAAATATTTAATGTAGTTTGAAGATCTTTCGTGTTCTGAAATAAAGTTAATTTGCTGTATTAAAACATTGAAAACTTGTGATTCACAAACTTCTGTACCTACTGGAAACCACCTATATTTCCAAAGACCTTTTCCAATTTCTCTAGGAACAGTGTATTCAAGTTTCCACTATCCTCATTACTTCAGTCTCTTCCTTGCCTATAAGACTTCTTACAAATCATCTGAGCTATTATTTTTTTAGTATCAAGATTCTTTTTTTTTTTTGCTTTTTGAGACAGGGTCTCGCTTTGTAGTTCAGGCTGGCTCTGAGCTCACTATGGTGCCCAGGAAAGCCGCTGCGAACTCAGCAATCCTCTTGTCTCTGCCTCCCGAGTGCTGGGATGACAAGCGTGAGCCACCACGTCCGGCATTGGTATGCGGTGTTGATTGTTGGTGGATGTGAGTCTCCACGCCCAGCATTATATGTGGTTACCGGGGATTGAACTCAGGAACCTGAGCTTGCGAGGCAGGCGCCAGAACCATTGAGCTAACCCTCTGGCCCAGTATCAAGATTCTTACAAAAGAAATTAATCTGTCATTTCAGCTCATCTTTCTCCCAAATAGATAATAAAAATAAATTAATTAAAACGTAAAAGATACTATGAAATATAGAGACTACTCAGAAGTCTATCTCAGAAGGCAATCATATTATCCGTTTCTCCTAAATCCTTCCCAAAATAAGAAGCACATATAAAAGAAATCCATTAAACATGTGGTATGTATATTCAGATTAATTTTTCCAGATAGTGTAGAGAAGAAGCAAGTTAGAAAATGCTTAATAAAAATTAAAAGAATGCTTAATGTTAGGAGAAAAGGAAGTAGGTAAAAAATGCCTGCCAAACTGTTAAAATGTAGTGGACCCTGCTGACCCTGTGTGCCTAGCAACTGTGTGCTTCACCATTGTTAGAATGGAAGGAGGCCTATTTGCCCTGGGTTTGACCTCTGTGAGTTAAAATGTAAAAGAATGTAAACCTTTGTTCTTCTTGTGCTGCTCCCTTTCCCCTCTGAAGCTGATGACTCTCAGTTTGTGGTCACTACTCCTCTCTATAAATAACAGCCTGGCTTAGGAGAATGGATGCCTTCATTAAAAATCTGCTGTGTGGGGCCGGAGATTTAGCTCAGTGGTTCCGGCGCCTGCCTCACAAGCACAAGGTCCAGAGATTGATCCCAGTGACCACATAGAATGCTGGGCGTGGTGACTCACGCCCACCAGCCATCAATGCCACACACCACAGTGCCGGGCGTGGTGGCTCACGCCTGTCATCCCAGCACTCGGGAGGCAGAGGCAGGAGGACTGCTGAGTTCAAGGCTTGCCTGGGCTACAGAGTGAGCTCAGGGCCAGTTGAACTACAAAGCGAGACCCTGTCTCAAAAAAAAAAAAAAAATCACTGTGATAGTGATTGTTAACAGAAGTATGACCACCTGTTGAATCAGGCCTGAGGCCCAAAATGAGGTGATGGCTGTCAGACATCTTCGGCACTGACCCACTGCAGGCCAAGCCCCTTGCAAGTTAAGCTGTTATTCTACCTGACTCTGTTTCTCCTTGTGCTTTTATTTAATTTCTGCACCAACAACAGTACTGCCCTAGGGATACTGTATGGTACTGTGGTATTTACATATCAATAAAGAACTTCATTTTTTAAGGGCTACAAAATTTAGTTTCTTTTTTTTTTTTTTTTGAGACAGGGTCTTGCTTTGTAGTTCAGGCTGGCCCTGAGCTAACTATGGAGCCCAGGCAAGCCTGGAACTTAGTAATCCTCCAGTCTCTGCCTCCAGAGTGCTGGGATGACAGGCGTGAGCCACCACGCCCAGCACTGTGGTATGTGGTATTGATGGCTGGTGGGCGTGAGTCTCCACGCCCAGCATTGTATATGGTTACCAGGGATCGAACTCAGGACCTTGCGCTTGCGAGGCAGGCACTGGAACCACTGAGCTAATCCTCCAGCCCAAGATTTAGTTTCTTATAGGGTTGTATAATTCTTGTAGAGTTATATATTACCTCCCTCAATTTGTTGCACTACGTTTATCCTTCACTCCTCTGTGGATTCTCATAAGCATTTTATTCTGGGATTTTCCTGGCACTGATATCTGTTATACTGGTATCTGTCTATATATACAATTGCTAAACTACTTTAATTATTGAAGTTTTATAAGATCTTTGATATTCAACAGTTAGGCTGTTCTCACTTCTCAGGAATGCTCATTCTATGTCTGCATATTTTCCCTCTATAAACTCCAGATGCTAGACTGCTAGGATTTTATTGGCACTGCTCTAAACTGACAGATCAGTGTAGAAAAATTAGGTTTATGCAGTTAAGACTTCTCGAAGAACATGAATTCATTTCTTATTCTTAATAAAGAATAGAACTTAATAAAATATAGAATTTTGATTCTGAAACACATCACCCTCAGCCTACTCAAAACATTTACACTGGCATAGTGATTTATTAATATACAAGATATAATAAAAAATATGGTGAATATTTAATTTAAATTGTAACAAATTTATTATAGTAAAAGATAATTGCCACTAATCCCACTCAAAATATTCCCCCTCACTTCAAATACACAACTTGTGAAATATACATATATATATATGTATACACACACACACATACACATAGATACATACATATATATTTATGAAATCTGGTACCACACAACTTCTGGCTTTTCCTCAAAGTCAAAATGGCCATGAAAGCTAATCATTCTGAATCAATTCAGAACCTCACAACATACACAACAGCACAACAAATGATACAAAAAAAGACATCCACAGGGCCGGAGGGTTAGCTCAGTGGTTCCGGCTCCTGCCTCGCAAGCACAAGGTCCTGAGTTCGATCCCTGGTGACCGCATAGAATGCTGGGCATGGAGACTCATGCCCACCAGCAATCAACACCGCATACCACAATGCCGGACATGGTGGCTCACGCCTGTCATCCCAGCACTCGGGAGGCAGAGACAGGAGGATTGCTGAGTAAGCAGCGGCTTGCCTGGGCACCATGGTGAGCTCGGGGCCAGCCTGAACTACAAAGCGAGACCCTGTCTCAAAAAGCAAAAAAAAAAAGACATCCACAAATGCTTCAGAAAGTAGAAAGAATGATGCACTAAATGTGTTCAAAGCAAGGAAGAGTATTTTAGGGAATTAATGACAATGTGTCTTTTACCATAATTTTTTAATATACACTGTCTTTTCATAATGCTTCAGATATTTAGATATTTTAGATATTTAAATAATGCAGTTTAATATTTATGCCACCATTACAAATAGTAATTTAAGACATAAAATCAGTTTTCACTCACTGGTTTTACTGCTAAGAAAACAATTTGTATTTCATGTGTGTACAAACACACATGTTGGGCTTTTTCCTTTTAGTACTGCTTTCTATTAGTAATTACATAATTAAAGAAAAATATACTATTTTACCTCTAATGTTGATAGTAGAACATCCACTGCTGTAGAACCTTTGGCTGTCATTTCTCTCCTTGTTTTTTCTGAAAAAGAAAAAGCAATTTTTTTTTTTTTTTTTGAGTCAGGGTCTCGCTTTGTAGTTCAGGCTGGCCCTGAGCTCACTATGTAGCCCAGGCAAACCTCGAACTCAGCAATCCTCCTGTCTCTGCCTCCCGAGTACTGGGATGACAGGCATGAGCCACCACGCCAGGCACTGTGGTATGTGGTATTGATGGCTGGTGGGCGTGAGTCACCATGCCCAGCATTGTATGTGGTTACTGGGATCAAACTCAGGACCTTGTGCTTGCGAGGCAGGCACCGGAACCACTGAGCTAAATCTCCGGCCCACAAAAAGCAATTTTTTTAACATGAATGAAAAAGTATATGTTTTATAATATATACCTAATATAAAAATCAACCAGTCTCCATGGGCTCGGCAAACATCTAAATTGTCTCCTAGATGCTCTTCTCTCTGAGCTGTTCTGTTCTGTGAGGACTTGTAAGAGTTCAGAAATGAGCCCTTCCTTGCATTTCTTCTCAGCTCTAGGAGAAAATCTGTCCATTTAGGTGCAGCTGACGGGTCACAGTAGGAGCAAGGTAGGAATTACAATGGTAGATCTACCTTGGTGAAAACAGTTCATCAAATTGAATAAAAGCAAAGAGTACCATCTTCAAATGTTTTAATTATATTAATACTAATTCAAAATTCTGAATCATATAATATTTTTCAAAAATAACTGAGTAAAAGCAACCTCACTAAAAATCTGGAGAAAATATCACCCAAATAATCCTTTCAATTACTAGTGTGGAAAAAATGTATAATATTCCTATTCTTTATTCTATTAATAGAATCTCATTGTTGTAACTATGTTTATTTCTTTAATGGCCAGTGAAGTTAAACAGATTTTCATGTATTTATTAGCCATCTGTACTTTTTCTTCTGCAATATTCTAAATTACTGATATGTATTAGTCCTTGTTCCAAAATACAATATTTCTTCACTTTCTTGTTTGCCTTGCTGTGCAAAAGCTTTTTGATATGATTCCATTTGTTAATTAATGTTTTTCTTTTGCTACTGAGATGACCATGTGATTTTTGTACTTGCTTCTGTTTATGTGATGGATTATATTTATTGACTTACATATGATCAACTATCCTTTCAGATGAAGCCTATTTGGTCATAATGTATGATCTTTTTGATGATTTGCTGCATTCTTTTTATCAGAACCTTCTTGGGGATTTGTGTGTCTTATTTTAAAGAGACTTGACTGTGATTCTCTTTCTTAGCTAGACTCTTAGAGTAAAGCTAATCTTAGCTTCCCAGAATGACTTTGTGAGTACTCCTTCCCTTTCAATTTCATTAAAGAGAACAACAAGTAAAATGTTAGATCTTCCCTTAAGTTCTTATAGAATTAAACAATGAATCTATCAGGACCTGGCCTTTATTTATTTGGTTAAGTATTTTTTATTATTACTGGTTCAATTTCATTAGATTATTCAGGCTTTTAAATCTTCTTGCTTCAGTTTTGGTAACTGACATGGATCTAAGAATCCAACCATTTCTTCTAAATTCTCCAATTTATTGGAGTACAGGTTTTTTAAAGTAATTGTAAATAATCATCTGGATTTCACTGGTATTGTGATTTCACCTTTTTCATTACCAGTTGTCTCAGTTACCATTTTAATTGCTGAGATAAAATAGCTGATACCCAAAGTCAGAGGAGGAAAGGTATATTTTAGCTTACAGTTGGCACAGGTTCTAGTCCATTGTCAGCTGACTCCACAGCACAGCCACAGAGAAAAAAACAGCCCTTGGTGTGGCGGGCAGAAAACAGCAACTGCAGCAGCAAGCCTGTCTTCCCTCTCTCCCTTTACATTCCATAGGGACTAGAAGCCTATTGATTGGTGCCACTCACAGTAGGGCAGAGCTTCTATCATCCACCCCTTAATCCCAGCATCACGCCCTTAATCTACACTCACACACCCTAACCCAGCCACCTTCCAACTCCCAATCTATGCCCACATGAGACTTTGGGGGATAGCTTGTTACGAGCCATAATCCAGTTGCACTGACTTGGACCTTTGTTTTCCTTTTGTTGGTTGGATTCATTAAGGGTTTGTCTGTTTTGTTTATTCTTTGAGGCTCTATGATTCATGAACTCTTTGTATTTTATTAGCATCAAATTTCCCTAGCTTCTGTTTTGATCTTTGTAATTTCCTTCCTTGTACTAGTTTTGGATTTAGACTATTTTTGTTATTCTAGGATATAGGTGCATCATTAGGCTATTTTGACTCACTGTTTTTCTTACATGGATATTCACAGGTAAAAACTTTCCTTTTAGAACTGCTTTGTGTCCCGTAAGTTCTGGAATGCTGTACTGGCATTAACTCTTAATTCTAGGAAATAATTTATTCCTTGATTTCTTGTGACCATTAATTATTCAAGAATGTATGGTTTAATTTTAGGTGTTTGCATAATTTCTGTGGGGTTTTTTGCCACAGAGTTGTATTATCATTGCACTATGATTTTTAAAGTATATGGAGGGGCCGGAGATTTAGCTCAGTTGTTCTGGCGCCTGCCTCACAAGCACAAGGTCCTGAGTTCGATCCCGGTAACCACATAGAATGCTGGGCGTGGTGACTCACGCCCACCAGCCATCAATACCACATACCACAGTGCCTGGCGTGGTGGCTCATGCCTGTCATCCCAGCACATGGGAGGCAGAGGCAGGAGGATTGCTGAGTTCGCAGCTTGCCTGGGCTACACAGTGAGCTCAGGGCCAGCCTGAACTACAAAGTGAGACCCTGTCTCAAAAAAAAAAAAAAAAAAAGCCAGGCGTGGTGGCTCACGCCTATAATCCCAGCACTCGGGAGGCAAAGACAGGAGGATTGCTGAGTTCGAAGCTTGCCTAGGCTACGTAGTGAGCTCAGAGCCAGCCTGAACTACAAAGCGAGACCCTGTCTCAAAAAAAAAAACAACAACAACAACAAAAAGGTATATGGAATTATTTCAATTCACTTACATTCACTTAGTACGCTTTATTGAATAGTACTACATGGTCCATTTTGGAGAAAGTTCTATGTGCTGCTGAGGAGAATGTGTACTTTGTTGCTCTTGGGTGGAACACCTGTATATAACTAGTAAGTCCATTTATTCAGAAGTTAGGTTCAACTCTGATACTCCTTTGTTGATTTGTCTGATTGACCTGTCTATGACAGCAATTGCTAGTAAGGTACTGAGGTTCTCCATTATAACTGTGCTTATGTTTACTTGGTGTTTCAAGTCCAATAGTAATTACTGTATGAAGTAGACTGTGCTATTTGGTACACATATGGTAATGCAGAGATGCCCTGGTTCACAAACTTAATTCCTTCCTCCCTTCTGGAAAACATGGCCAAGGTCATGTTTGTTACCTGTTGCAGTTAGCCAACAAAAATGTTCCTGAAACAAAGTACCACTGTAATTGCTATTTCCTCTGATTGGATTGTTCACTTAACCAACAAGTAGTCTTCTAGAGTTTTAATCAGTCTTGCCTTGAAGAGAAGATAGCTATATCTGCTTGTTTCTTGATTCTTGTTGCACAAAATATCATTTTCCATCCTTTCATTTTTAGTCTATGAGTTTATTTTTGTGTTAATGTGTTTCTTGGGCCAGGGATTTAGCTCAGTGGTTCCAGTGTCTACCTTGCAAGCTCAAGGTCCTGAGTTCAAACCCCAATAACCACATACAACAATGTCAGGTGAGGTGACTCACACCCACAAGCAATCCGTACCACACACTACACAATGCTGGATGTGGTGGCTCATGCCTGTAATCCCAGCACTTGGGAAGCAGAAGTAGGAGGATCGCTGTGAGTTCAAGGGTAGCCTAAGATACAGAGTGAGCTCAGGGCCAGCCTGAACTACAAAGCAAGACCCTGTCTCAAAAAAAAAAAAATGTTTCTTGTTCACTGCATTCTGGTGAATTTTTTATTTCGATTCATTCTGCCAGTTTTCTTTTTTGGGGGCCAGGTATCAAACTTGAGACCTTGCGCTTTCAAGACAAGCATACAGCCACTGAACTAAATCCCTAACTCCCAGTTGTATCTCTTGATTAGGGAACTGAGGCCATTCTCATACTTATTATTGAAAGATATAGCCTTGTTCCTATCACTGCTTTATTTTCTTATCACTAGTTTCATTTCTTCCCCTTTTTGTTTAACTGCCTGGTACATTCATCCTATTATACTCTTTGGCACTGTTAGCTTCATTGTCTCTTTCTAGGACATCCTTGAGAATTTTGCAGAGTGCTGGTTTGGTAGTGCTCATGAATTTCAGTAGGCACTCTTTCCCATAGAAATACCTTTATTTCTCTAGGAATTCTGAAAGAAAGTTTTATAGGATACATCAGTCTGGGTGAGAAGCTGTTTTGATTGAGGGCTTGAAACACTTCACTTTAAACTCTCTGGCCTTCAAGGTAAATGTAGGCAAGTCTGTTATAGTTTTAATAGGTTTTCTTTTATAAGTGATTTATTGCTGTTCTGTAATAGTTTTCAAGATTCTGTCCTTGTGTTGAATTACTGAGATTCCAATTATGATTTGTCATGGAGAAGTTCTTTCATAATAGGTATCTGGAGTTCTATATGCCTCACTTATATAGGTTAAATTCTTGTCCATTAATTGGAAAGTTTTCTGCAATTATTTTACACTTGATCTTAGCCAAAAGGCCGAGAAGCGATTCTCTGCAATTATTTTAGTAAAGAGGTTTTCTATGCCATCTGTGCTATCTTCTGATTTATTCTTCTTTCCACTACTTCTGATTTATCTTAGTCTTCTTTGCATCAATCAGAGCTGGATCCTTTCTCATATTCTCCTGTTTTTAATGTATGTCTCTCTCCAAAAGCAGTCCTATCTTCCAGTTCTGACACTGTACTCATACTGGCTGCTTCTGCTGCACAACATTCAATAGATTCCTTAATCTCCTTAATTTCTGCTTGGTACCTTTTCAAGGACTCTAATTCTTTGCTCAACTGGTCATTCACGTTCTCAGTAATTTTGCTCAGCCCAGCTAGTTTTTTATTGGTGACATCTTTAAACTCATGCATCATTTTGTTTATATAAACATTACAGAAAAAAACACTGCCATTATTCCCCTCAAAATATTCTCTCATGCTTTAACACATTTTCCCTCCACTCTTGTCACATTCTGAGGCAGTCCTGGAAGTCTTCCTTTTGAGAATTTTTTTTAAATGAATTCAGTTTACTGATACATTTTAGGAATACATGATGATCCCAATCCTCATTGGCAATTTGTACCCCTACATAATGTATCTTGATTCTCATTTTTAGCCATCCGCCTGCCATCCCTTCAGCATCCCACTGCCACTATACACATAAGTTTTGTTTCCATTTTTCCTGTTTTACCATCAAATTTTTTTTCTTTCTCTTCTTTGCTTTCCTTTGTCCCCACCCAGTCACTGAACATTTTCATCCTATTTCACAATACTTATCATATATTCTGGACTTCATTTACACCCTCAATTTCTTATACTAGAGAAATGATATAGTATTTATGGTTCTGTGTCCTATTTATTTCACTTGTAAGTATGGCCTTAAGGTACATCCCCTTAGCTATAAATTTCTCTAATTTACTGTTCTTTGTAGCTGAGTAATATTTCATTTTATTAAAAAAATCTTCTCTGTCTGGTCTTTGGTTGATGTGCATTTGAGCTGATCTCTAAGATTTAGCTATTACAAACTGCACTGTTATAAACATGGGTACACATATGTCACTGTGGTAGAATGCTTTTAATCCTTTCATGAAAATACCCAGCAGGGAAAGACCAAGGTCAGATAGACCCCTCATTCTAGTTCTGTGAGCAATCTCCACATGATCTCCACAGTTGTTGCACCGTCTACATCCCAAGGGTTCCTTTCTCCCTACATCCCACCAGCATTTGTTGTTGGTTTATTTCCTCATAGCACCCATTCCTTCTGGAGATGAAATCTCAGGGTTGTTTCATGCATCTCTCAAATGACTAGTGGTGTTGAACATTTTTTCAAGTGTTTTTGTTGTTTTTACTACTTCATCTGAAAAATGTCTGTTCATATCAGATGTGTATTTATGAATTGGGTCTTGAAATTGGGGGGGTCTGGGGGTTTTTTTCTGAGTTCTTCATATACTGTAAATAGTAGACCTTTGTCTAAGGAACAGCTGGTAAATTTTTTTTTCTAAACTGTAGGTTGTCTTTTCGCTCTGTTGTTGGTTTCCCTTGCTGTGCAGAAGCATTTTCAGATAAGAACCCAGTTGATTCTTTCTTCTAGCTCCTGTGCTACTGAGGTTTTATGAATTTTTTCCCTAATCCAGTGTCTCCAAGAGTTCTATCTAATCTGTCTTCCAGCACATGTAGTGTTTCTGTTTTAATATTCAGGTCTCTAATCCACTCTGGTTTTAGTTTGGTGCATGGTAAAGGACATAGATCTAGCTTTAATCTTTGGTAGGTTGAAATCCAGTCTTTCTAGTACCATTTATTAAATAGGCTATCTTTTCTCCATTGAGGGTGTTTGGCTTCATTAAAAGATGAGGTGGCTTAGATGTCTGGAGTTGTTTCTGCATCTTCTAGTCCATTTCACTGGTCCTCAGACCTGTTTCTTTACCAGGAGTATACTGCTTTTAACACAGTGGTCTTCTAGTATAGATGCAAGTTGGAGATTGTAATACCCACTGCCATGTCTTTGTTGCCTACAATTGCTTTTGCTATTCAAAGCCTCTTCTGATTCCAGATGAATTTTTGGATTATTATCTCTACATCTGTGAAATATGCCACAGGGATTTCAAACAGTATTAGCTTAAATCTATATAGCAATTTTGGGAGTATGGCCATTTTGACAATATTAGTTCTTTGGACCCTGGAACAAGGGATGTCTTTCCTTTTTCTGATATCCTCTCTCCTTTTTCAGAGTGCTGTAATTTTCAGACAAGAGGTATTTCACCTCCTTTGTTAGGTTGATTCCTAGATTGGGGGGGGTGCTACTGTGAAACAAATTGTTTCCCTTATTTGTCTTTCAGTGAATCTGTTGTTCATGTATACAAAGGCTCATGACTGTGGGGTGTTGACCTTGTACCCAGTTACTGTACTGAATCTGGAAATTAAATCAAGCAGTCTTTTGGCTGAGTTTTTGGATCTTCTATAGACTATCATATTATCACCAAATAGTGACAGCTGAACTTCTTCATTCCTAACTTTATTCTATTTATTATCTAATTGCTGTGGCTGATGTCTGCAGAACTATAATGAACAGGAATAATAATGGATATCCTTGTCTTGCTCCTGATCTTAGCATGAAAGGTTTCAGTTTTTGAGCATTTAGTATGACATTGGCTGCTAGTTTTTCATACACAGCTTTTATCAGGTTGAGGTATAGACCTTCTATTCCAGTTTCCTAGAGGGTTTTAATCAAGAATGGATGTTGGATTTTTTTCAAGTGCTTTTTCTATGTCTATTGAGATGATCATATGGTTTTTGTCTTTGAGTCTATTAATATAGTGTATTACATTTATAAATTCATGTATGTTCAACCATCCTTGAATCCCTAGGATAAATCGCTGTGTGATCATCCTGATGATCCTCTGTATTCTGTCTGCCAATGTCTTATTGAGGATTTTTGCATCTACATTCACTAAAGAGATTGGCCTATAACTCTCTTTCTTGGCTGGGTCTTTTTCGGCTTCTGGAATCAAGGTAATAGTTGCTTAAAGGAATAAATTTGAGAGTCCTGCACACGTTTTAATTTCATTAAGGAGTTTGAGACGTAGTGACATTAGCTTTTCCCTAAATTTTTTCTAGAATTCAGCAGTGAAGCCATCAGGACCAGGACTTTTGTTTGTGATAGGCTTTTAATTACATTTTCAATTTCAGTGATTGATACTGGGTTTAGAATTTTTATATCTTCTTCATTCAACTTTGGAAGTTCATAAATCTAAGAATGCCCATTTCTTTTGTGTTTTCCATCTTATTGGAGTACAGGTTTTTGAAGTAGATGTTGACTACCCTTTGGATTTCTGCTGGATCTGTTGTGCTTTCTCCCTTTTCATTCTTAATTGCATGGATTTGGGCCTTTTCCTTCCTTTTTTTTGCTAAGTTTGGCTAAAGCTTTGTTGATTTTCTTTATTCGTTCAAAGAACCAACTCTTTTATTCACTGACTTTTTGAATTGCTTAGTCTCTATTGCATATATTTCTCCTCTCATCTTTATTTCCTCCTTTGTATGAGTTTTGGGTTTATTCTGCTCTTCTTTTTCTAGGAGTTTGAGGTTTACCATTAGTTTGTTTATTTGAGCTCACTCTGTTCTCCTAGTACAGGCATTCACTGTTATGAATTTTCTTCACAGCACTGCTTTCATTGTGCCCCACAGATTTCTGTATGTTGTATAGGCATTATCATTTAATTGTAGAAACTCTCTAATTTCTTTAATTTCTCCCTGACCCATTGGTTGTTCAGGAGAGTGTTAATTTCCATGTGTTTATACAGTTCTTAGAATTTCTTTTGCTATTGATCTCTAATTTGAAGGCACTATAGTCTGACAGTATACAGGGAATAACTTCAATTCCTTTGCATTTGCTTAAACAAGTTCTATGAATTAACATGTGATCTATCTTGGAGAATGACCATGTGTAGTTGAAAAGAATTATGTATTCTGATTTTGTGGGGTGGAATACTCTATAGATATCTATTAAATCTATTTGTTCAAAAATCTGATTCAGTTCTAATATTTCACAGTTGATATTTTTTCTAGTTGATGTGTCTGTGACAGTGGAGTATTGACGTCCCTCACTGTTACTGTATTAGTGCTTATTTGGCTCTTCATATCCATTAGTATTTGGTTTATATAGTTGGGTGCACTAGCATTCGGTGCATAAATATTTATGATGGTCATCATTCCTCATGAATTCCCGGTACAAGAATGTAGTGATCTTCTTTCCTAATTAGGTTTGGTTTGAAGTCTACTTCGTTTGCAAGTAAGATAGCCACCCACTCCTGCTTTTTTGCATTTTTCCCGTCCCCTGGAAAATTGTTTTCTATCCTTTTCCCTTCAGTCCATGGATTTCTTTCTGAATTAAGTGTATTTCTTGAATACAGCATAGTACTGGATCTTCCTTCTTGATCCATTCTGCCAATGTAGTTCTTTTAATTGGTGAATGAGGCAATTAACATTGATGGCTATACCTGATTTGTGTTGAGTTATACTTGTCATGATGGGTTTTTTTTTTTTTTTGAGACAGGGTCTCACTTTATAGTTCAGGCTGGCCCTGAGCTCACTATGTAGCCCAGGCAAACTGCCGCGAACTCAGCCATCCTCCTGTCTCTGCCTCCTGAGTGCTGGGATTACAGGCGTGAACCACCACGCCCGGCTTGTCATGATGTTTTTCTGTAGTTGGCTGTTTATTATACACCCACCCCTTGTCATTTAACTTCTTGTCTTGCCTAGTGGCTTCATTCTATTAAGCCTCACGGAGTCGTGAGCCTCACCAACTTTTTCTTGGATTTTGTTTAGAAATTTTAGTAACACAGATGTGGTGTTCATGAAGTTTCTTAGGTATCCTTTGTCCTGGAAGTACCTCATTTCCCCACTGATTTTGAAGGATAGTTTTGCAGCATACATTAATCTAGGTTGGAGGTTGTTTTCTTTTAGGGCTTGAAATACTTCACTCCATGTTCTCCTTGACTTGAGGATTTGTGTTGAAAAGTCCACCGTAATTCTGATGGGCTTTCCTTTGCATGTGATTTGTTTCTTGTCTGTTAACTGACTTTCAGTATTTTATTTTTCTGTTGATATTCTGGTATTGTGACTATTACATATACCTAGGTGTATATATTTTTCATCACAGTTAGTTGCAGTCCTGCATGCCTTAACTGTATGTCAAATTCTTTTCTAGCCCTCACTAAAGTCACACTCGCCAGGCCTGGTTTCTTACCAGCGGCCAGGAGTTTAAACTTGTCAAGGAGTCTAAGTCTAACCCACACCCTTTCTGTAGCTATCTCTTCTGGCTGTCACTATGGAAGGGTACTACCAGAAATCCTAAACTGGAGTCATTTTCCAGCTTAGTCTTAATCAGCTCTTCTCAATATGGCACCTGATTAAACTCCAGGCAATGCACTGAGTTTCTTCTCCAACTCTAGCCTGTCATGACGGAGTCACTTTCAGAGTAAAATCTCACTGTTTTTTGGGTTTTTTTTTTTTGAGACAGAGTCTCACTCTGTAGTTCAGGCTGGCCCTGAGCTCACTATGTAGCCCAGGCAAGCCTCGAACTCAGCAATCCTCCTGACTCTGCCTCCCGAGTGCTGGGATGACAGGCGTGAGCCACCACACCCAGCAAAATCTCACTGTTTTTGTAGATGACAATGACAGTGGGCTTTTCTCGAGGCTGGCATGGTCCTTTATTTCTCTCTGGACCTGCAAATTCTTCAGGGCTTACCTTCTCTCCCAGGCTCTTCGCCTTGTCCCACTAAGTACACTTCAAATTTACACAAGCACTTACACATTATTTTCTCCAAAATTTGCAATAAATGTTACGCCCCAGCTGAGTGTGGTGGTTCACGCCTATCATCTCAGCACTTGGGAGGCAGAGGCAGGAGGACTGCTGAATTTAGGCTTGTCTGGGCTACATAGTGAGCTCACGGCCAGCCTGAACTACAAAGCGAGACCCTTTCTCAATCAATCAATCAAATCAGTATTGTACCCCAAACTGTGTGTAAGAATACACTATTTCTCATGCCTTTCTTTTTTGGAGGGGGGACCTCATGCATACCAGGAAGGTGCTGTGCTACTGAGCTAAATTCCCAGCCCTCCCATGCCTTTCAACAACAGTACCAGATGTTATCATTCTCCCCAATTTCTGCCATTTTGACTAAAGTGTCTTTATTGTATTCAACTAACTAGTAGTTCCTGATTTTTAAAATGGTAAAGAAATTTTTCACATGTTTACTGGTTGTTTCCATTTTTTTTCTTTGAACTATAAATTTCTAACCTCTCCCCTAAGTGGACAGGGAATTATATTATACCCTAAATGATGCGACAATCTGACCTTTCCCTACTAACATATAATGTGTTGGCTGACTAATCGAAAGTACTACAAACAGAATCTCTGTATTATACCATCACAAGGAGTACTCCTTGGGGTGACCATCTCAGTAACAGGTGGCAAGGAGGGAAGTGGGATAGTGTGGCAGCAGTACTGTTAGGAGTGTATGTCCAACGGTGACAGTGCAGTGGAGGCTTCCATGTTGGGAGAGGCAGAGTTTACGGTAATGAGAACAAATTAAAAAATATTACTTAGCTGGGCACAGTGATACATGCCTTCAATCCCAGCTCTCAGAGAGGGCTGAGGCAAGAGGATTACAAATTCAAGCCTAGCCTTGGTAGTTTAGTGACTCAGTGAAACTATTATCTTGAAATAAAAGAAGAAAAAAAAAGCTTACCATGGTGATATACACACCTACAATTCCAGCACTTTGGAAGGCTGAGTCAGAATTAAAAATTTGATCCTGACCTTAGCTACTCAGCAATACTCCAGTCCCCACCCGCCCCCCCAGTCTCTCTCTCTCTCTCTCTCTCTCTCTATATATATATATATATATATATATATATTTTTTTTTTTTTTAAGGGCATGTGGTTACTAGGGATGTAGCTCAGTGTGAAGGTCCTGGGTGCAACCTCAAGTACCACAACAGAACAGAGACAGACAGACAGAAGGAGACAGAGATAGAGACAGAGACAGAGAAAGGGTTGAGTACAAAAACTCAGTGAAAATGCTCTCAATGCAATCACAAATGAATTTCAAAAGCAAAAAAAAGAGACTAAAGTTTACCTTGACTTTGAACCAGATGAAGAATTTTTGATGTAACATATCTAGCATTATCCGATTCTGCAGATTCAGTGCTGATCTTCTCCAGCTGAGCCAGCAGTCCCCCAATCCGAGAATTATTGGTAACACTAAAGAGAATGTTACTTTCCATTAGGACACATTCCATATCAATTGTAAATTCAGCACTATAAAGATCACTCTTCTGAAAACATTAAAGCATTTATACATATCAATTTCTTTACTTTATAAGATAATATTGTTAAAATTCTGATTTAAGAAACTATTTTGAGAAAACTACAAATCACAAACATCCATTTAATCCTTATCCAGTAATTTTACATCCCAACGTGAAATTCACTCTCCAAGACACTTCTGCTCTCCTAACTGAAAATCCCTTCTCCCTGTCTCATTCCATTCTCAATTAATATCCTGCTTCTGAAAACTGTGATCAAATCAAGAACGTACCAAATTCTTCCACCACTACATTTCTAAAGCTGCCTGCTTCTTTATCTCTAGTATATTCTTTACTCCACTTCTCATTATGCAAACATTTCTATACATAGTCCTGTTCTAGGTGTTGCCAACATGCTACAAACAAAAGAGAAATAAATTTCTGTCCCTCATAAAATGCACATTCTAATGATAAGAGACAAGTAAATTGTAAATTATACAGGGTGTCAGGTGGTGAGACATGCTCTGAAAGGGAAAGCAGGTTAGGGGAAATAGAAGGTGTCAGGGAGAAGGGTGTATCATTTTAGAACAGTCTCGGAAGACTTCATTGAGAGGGTATTACTTAAGGCCAGCCCTGACAGAAGCAAGAAGTTAGGAATCAGCCATGTAGATTCCAGAAGAAAGGAGTCCCAACCAAGACTCCAGGGGAGAACCACACCTGCCACATTCAACAAACAAGGAGGTGGTCCTGTGGCAGGGACTGAAGTGAAGAACACTAGTCACAGACGAGGTAGAACTGAGTATGGATGTGGCAGAGAGCACAAGAAAGCTAAAGATCACTTCAAAGCTTGCAAAGGACTTTGGCTTTCACAGTGAATGGGTCAGAGAGGGTTTTTTTGGTTTTTTTGTTTGTTTGTTTTTTTGAGACAGGGTCTCGCTTTGTAGTTCAGGCTGGCTCTGAGCTCACTATGTAGCCCAGGCAAGCTTCGAACTCAGCAATCCTCCTGTCTCTGCCTCCTGAGTGCTGGGATGACAGGCGTGAGCCACCACGCCCGGCACTGTGGTATGTGGTACTGATTGCTGGTGGGCGTGAGTCTCCACACCCAGCACTGTATGTGGTTACCAGGGATCAAACTCAGGACTTGCGCTTGCGAGGCAGGCACCAGAACCACTGAGCTAACCCTCCGGCCCGGGTCAGAGAGTTTTTGAGCCACAGTGATATATTTTCAAAAAATGATTTCTTCGGGCCAGAGATTTAGCTCAGTGATTCCAGTGCCTGTCTGGCAAGCACAAGGCCCTGAGTTCAATCTCCTCTTTATACCACCAGTTCACACCTTGCTCTTACTGCCATCTCTTAGTTTTCTCAGTTCTGCTCTGTGGCCTTCTTTCTTTATACAGGGAAATGCATCCTCAATTCTTTCCACTCCTGGTAGAATATTTCAGGGAATTTTCATGTACTTTATCCCAATGTTATTTCTGATAAAGACTCTTTGTTAGGAGACATTAATACTTTTCTTCTTTTTTCTAACTGACTTTTTATTACTCACCCAATGAGCTGAACATTCCTTTACTAGTAACTTAAACTCTTGTTTAAAAAAAAAAAATGAGAGGTGGAAGAAGGCCAGGGTAGTATCCCAAGTAGCTGGGTCTTAGAATTCAGTGGTTCTCTGCTGCTGTCACAGACCCGCCTGGGGTGTGAGTGGCACCAACTGATAGCTCTAGCCTCAGTGGAAGCAGAGGGAAGGGAGGAAAGCTTGCTTTCAGCCCTGCTTTGCTGTGGGCTGTTTCTCCTCTGCCATGCTCCCTGGCACGCCCTCTGCCTTGGAGCCAGCAGACTTTGGGCTGAAACTACTACATACTTCGAGCTAAAATAAACTTTCCCTCATTTAACTTGTGAGTCTCATGTACAGTGCTAATAAAAAGTGCTAAGCGCAACCCCAGACATAGGCTTGCCTCGGTGAAGGCAGCACGTCATCAGCTGAGAAAGGTGAACATGGAGATGAGAAGGTCTGCAAACACTTCTTGCGGGGAGCACATCATGCTGGAGATCAATGTGTCCATCAGCACATGAGCAGATAAAGATGAGGTATATACACACAATAGAGTACAGTACTGTTCAGCCACAAAGAAGGATAAAATTGCATTTGTAGGAAAATGGATGGGTCACTGTGATAGTTAACTGATTGTGCAAACCTGAGTAAGAAATACCTGACTCCACTGAATCAGCAGAGTTCTGGGTGTGGCTGAGGGGACATACTGAAGGCTTGCTGGGATTTACTGGGTCTAGGTGACAGCAACCAATGGCTTAGCCACCTAAATACTATAAAGGGGAAATAAAGAAAGAAGGTTCACTTCTGTTTTTCAGAGGCACTTAGGCCTTCACACTCCCATTGGACGGCGTCTACTGGCTTCCAGTGCAGACCTTTCAACCTTCCATCACAGACCCTTCAGCCTCCTGACACAGACCCACACTGGACACCATACTCCAGGCCTTCGACCTGATCCTTCAGATCTCAAGTGTCCAGGCAAACCCTCTGCATATCCCACATGACTCTATGGTCAGCTACTGTAAACTGACCTTGTAAATTCTTATTTATCTTGTATTTATCTTCTCTTAAGTCTGTTTCTCTAGAATCAGCACTGACTGATAGAGATCTGATGATAGCTTAATCTTAAGTGAAATAAATCAGACAAAGAAAATTAAATAAAAAACACTGAGAGTTCATCTCACTCCACAAAGAATGGTGGCTATTGAGAAATTAACCAGCAACAAATGCTGGTGAGGCTGTGGGGAGGAAGGAACCCTTCTCCACTGTTGGTGGGAATGTAGACTGGTACAATCACTGTGGAGAACATTATGGAGATTCCTCAAAAAACTAGGAGAGGTCCCATTAGACCCTGCTATTCCCCTGCTAGGAATATACAGGAAAACATTAAAAGAATCATCTCATAGGACTGTATGAGCACCGTGTTCATAGCAGCTCATCTGTTATAGCTAAATCTTGGAAACAGCCCAAACGCCCATCAACTGGAGACTGGATAAAGAAGTATGGGGTTTTTTTATAAAATGGAGTATTACTCTGCCATGAAGAATGGTGAGTTTGAGTCATTTATACTCAAATGGACATACTTTGAACACATACTCATAAGTGAAATAAATAGGTCACAGATGTGTAAATACCATATCTTTTCTTTGGTATGAGAATCTGAAGATGTAAATGAGTTCTAGAATGTATGATACGTATTGTGAAATAGAAAATATTCAAAGGGAAAAGGGTAAGAGTAAATAATGAGGGGTAAGAAAAAATATGATGTCAGGGCCAGAGATTTAGCTCAGTGGTTCTGGCGCCTGCCTCACAAGCGCAAGGTCCTGAGTTCGATCCCAGTAACCACATAGAATGCTGGGCATGGTGACTCATGCCCACCAGCAATCAATACCACATACCACAGTGCCGGGCATGGTGGCTCACGCCTGTCATCCCAGCACTCGGGAGGCAGAGACAGGAGGATTGCTGAGTTCGCGGCGGCTTGCCTGGGCTCCATAGTGAGCTCAGGGCCAGCCTGAACTACAAAGCGAGACCCTGTCTAAAATTAAAAAAAAAAAAATGATGTCAAATAAAAAGAAACCATATGTATACAGGGTGTGGGAAGATGGTAGGGTGGTTTAGGGAAATGAGTAAAAATGAGAATTAACTCATGTCATATACTGGCACAAATTCCTGATGTTAAGTGTGATCATGATGTACATACAAAATGTACCAAAAAAAGAACTCAATTTTAAAAGGAAAGAAATTTAAGTATATATGGTTTATCTTAGATGGAAAAACCTAAAATATAAATAATTTAAAGGGCAAAATAAAGGAGACATGCTAAGAAATAGGGAGACATGCTAAGAAATAGCTTTTCTGGAGATGGGGGCAGAAAAGATCAAAAATGATTAATACGAGATCGATAGATACTACCAATTCCCCAAAACAAATGCTAAGTATTTTGGATCACAAACATATAATGTAAAAGAACTTAAAACACACACATGAAGAGATAGGCTAGGTAACAGGACTATCAGTCCTGTTTTGCCAACTTTTAGGAAGACACTCTTTACACGACTAACATGTATGACACAGAGCTGGAAGGATTTGCCCAGAGTTTCACAAAACGAAAGTCAAACTTTGTTCTACTATTAGTTATATGTTGGATGTCTGCAGGCCTTTATGTGTGGGCAGGTAGGGGCAGGGACACTCCAGGATCCCCCACATTAAATCCACAGATATTCAGCTCCCTCATATAAACTGGCACAGTACTCATGTATAACCTACACACATCCTGTCTAATAGCTCCATACTAGTAAAAGAAAGAACACACATCTTCCCATATGATCCCTAGATTGTTTAGACCACCTATGTAAGTGCTATGTGGTTGTTAGTACTTTTTTAGGGACTAAATAGAAGTTTGTACATGTTCAGACATCATTTTTTTCAAATATATTCAATCCATAGTTAGCTGATCAACTGGTGTGGACCTCTGGATTCAGAAGTCTGATTCTACTAAAAATCAAGGTAAGAAAGATTTTCTCTCAAGCTTATTATATTTAGCTTTTGTTACTGAGCAGTTATAGGTGGAGAATGAATTGTCTGAATTACTATTTCTTCTAGGAAGACCAACTGCAGTGATACAATTTGCCTAAAACAACAACAAAAACAGAGTGAAATTTATTGGAAAAGGGAAAATAACAACCCAAATTAGGAGCCAGAGGTTTTCAAACCTGAAACAGAATCATGTTCTTATGAGCACAGCTGTAGAACTAGACAGTTAATCAGTTAATGATTTGACCTCAGCAAGAGTCAGGCTGCTAAACTAGGCCAAACTCCTTTCCTCTGGAAACTAGAGGAGCTGTGGACAACAAAGTATGCAACAGTGTATTACATAGTAATAACTGGAAAACCTAGTGATTTAAAGAATAAACTTTATCCGGGCCGGAGATTTAGCTCAGTGGTTCCTGTGCCTGCCTCCCAAACGCAAGGTCCTGAGTTTGATCCCAGTGACCACATACAATGCTGGGCGTGGTGACTCATGCCCATCAGCAATCAATACCACATACCACAGTGATGGGCGTGGTGGCTCACACCTGTCATCCCAGCACTCGGGAGGCAGAGACAGGAGGATTGCTGAGTTCAAGGCTTGCCTGGGCTACATAGAGAGCTCAGGGCCAGCCTGAACTACAAAGTGAGACCCTGTCTCAAAAAAAAAAAAAAGAATAAACTTTATCTAATAGTCTGCATACAGACTTATTATACAACAGACTTAAGTAAAGGATAACTATAAATGTAAAGATGTGTATTTGTAAACATAAGATATATCACTATCAACAAAGTAGAAACTTGTGATTATTATCAATAGTAGTAAGTTATCATTTACCAGGCCAGGCAGGTACTAATCTTTGTGACCTTATAACATCATTAATTTTACATGGGAGAAAAAATGAGCTTAGAAATCTGCTTGAGACTAGCTAGGAAAACTCCAGAACAGTCAGTCATATCCACTATGGTGTGTTCAAGGTAAGAGGTCAAATAAATGTCTGTCGAGGGCCAGACAGCACATACACAGTGTGACTAAACTATATGGTAAATGTTTACATTTAAAGCATTTCTCACAGTAAAATACACAAAACAGACATGGTGGCACACAACTGTAATCCCAGGGCTTGGGAGGCTGAAGCAGGAGGATCTTTGCCAAATTCAAGGCCAGCCCAGATCTCACTGTTTAAGTAAATGGACAGCCAACCTGAACCCATCTTAAAACAAACAACCAGCCAACCAAGCAACCAATAAATAAATAGCCAGGTGTGGGGCACATGCCTATAATCCCAGCACTTGGGAAACTGAGGCAGGAGGATCATCATAAATTTGAGGCGAACCTGGGTTACACACTGAGTTCAAGTCCAATCTGAATTACATAGTGAGACCCTGTCTGAATCAATCAGTCAGTAACTGACTGATTCACTGCTGCTAGTCTCTGTCAAAATACTCCCTCTCACTCCAAGCACCTTTACCCCTGCTGTCCTTTGTATTTCCTGAAGCAGTTCTGGAAATCATTTCTTGAGTGTCTTTACTTGTGCTGTCTTGGCTGCCTCAATGTACTGAACTGACTGAAAATGTTTACCTTTCATCATCATTTTGACTTGGGGAAAAGCCAGAAATTTTACAGTGCCAGATCCAGTGAAGAGGTGTATGAGAACACACAGCGATGTCGTTGACAGAAGGTGTTTTACCAGCAGCAGTGTGACATGGAATGCAACTCATGGCAGAAGATGAAACCACTGTCCATTTCTCAGGCCATATTCTATGCACATTGTTTTGTAAATGGCCTCATAAGCCCCTATATTACTCTGAGTTCCTGACACAAACTCAGCTCATACAGTTTCAGCAAGGCCAAATAACACAGCACTGGGCCGGAGATTTAGCTCAGTGGTTCCGGCACCTGCCTCCCAAGCATAAGGTCCTGAGTTCGATCCTGGTAACTACATACAATGCTGGGCGTGGTGACTCACGCCCACCAGCAATCAGTACCACATACCACAGTGCCAGGCATGGTGGCTCACGCCTGTCATCCCAGCACTCAGGAGGCAGAGGCAGGAGGACTGCTGAGTTCCAGGCTTGCCTGGGCTACAGAGTGAGCTCAGGACCAGCCTGAACTACAAAGCGAGACCCTGTCTCAAAAAAAAAAAAAAAAATACAGCACTACCTAGATGTCGGGATTTGACGGACACTCTTTTTCCCAAGAAGAGACCTAGGTGGTCTCCATCTGGAACTCTGAACCTTACTCTCAGGGTCACAAACACACACTTGAGTTTCATCTCTCGTGATATTTTTTTAAAAAGCTGGAATTGGAAGCACCACAACCAGGAAGCTCCACTGAAACTGACAAAATTTCATGCAAAGGCATTGTTCGTGATCCACAATTCAAGGCAAACCAGAAACACACGTTCTCTCAAACATACCTCACAACTGAATGACCACCCTGAACAAACTGAAACTTGCTACACACTAAGGTTCACCTTGCTGCTTCTGCTACTGAGGATCCCTTATTGTTAGAGAGCACTCAGTACCAGGACTATGCTGTACAGTTGTATTTTAGCCATTATAGGTATAGATTATTGTATTTTAGGCCTTACAGGTATAGACTATAATATCTATGTCACAACTACTCCATTTTTCAACTGAAACATGAAAACGGCCACAAACAATATGTAAATAAATGTGCAGAGTGTGTTCCACTAAAACTTTAATTATGTACATACACTAAAATTTGAGTTTCATGTCTCACACAGTATTACAGTGGACCCTTAACTAACACACTCAATTCATCCATGAGAGCTGGTTGTTAAGTCACAACTATTTTTCCTATGAGAAATAATGTAAATACCATAATACATTCTGAATATACCCAAGGCAACCCTTAACTAACATTTGCATAATAAAAGATTGTATAGCTAGGCGTGGTGGCTCATGCCTGTCATCCCAGCACTTGGGAGGCAGAGACAGGAGGACTGCTGAGTTCAAGGCTTGCCTGGGCTACATAGTGAGCTCAGGGCCAGCCTGAACTACAAAGCAAGACCCTGTCTCAAAAAAAAAAGGGGGGGTTGTATAATGTGCGTAATTTAGCAGCAACACCAATAATTTTCCCAGTGCACTCACCAAAAAGTTACAACATGTGCCTGGCTTCCCAGAAACAACAACTCCACGCTGTACCCAGCATTCAGGTTGACACCTCTGGCTCGCAGGAAGGGAGGATGAGATGGAAGGTGGTTACTGTCCGGAAGAAGAGTCCCCTTCCAGGAGAA